>JAQIXI010000252.1:0-29021 GCA_034700165.1 Galumnidae sp. Gr-Ori-00277 | reverse complement strand
CCAAAACTATATCTCAATCCGTAGTGACCATGCTCAAATGCTAGTCTAGAGCAAACTCGAGTACAAGCCAATTTTTTCGAAATATCAGGGTCATTTTTCAAATGACTCCGAAAAAAGATAATCTGATTTTCAAATTAATATATTGTCGCAAAAACAGGTAAATAATCTCGTTTTTAAAAATTGTTCTTGGTAAAGACTTGGTAAAAAAATTTGTCATATTATGTGACTCATATAGCTTTCGTCGAATTTCTTAAAAGTGGTTTAATTTCTTCCTTCAAATATCATTTAGTTTTTGTTTATTCCTGGTTCTAATTTCGGAGGAATGGCCCCCAAATGGTTACCCCATTGTTTTCAATGTGTTATAATTACGACAACTTTCAGATCATTAAATATTTAGTATTTTTTGAGATTTTTTGTTAAATTAAAATATATTAAAATGAATAACATTTAGGAATGTATAACAGAGTTGGCGTTACCCCCGATCGGCATTTTTCGGTTGTTTGGAGTATTGGGTCGACTCGAAGAGCTCGAAGAGTTGTGCTGATCGTTGTGATAGTGAAACACAGTATTGACGTGAGCGCCTCCGTTGGTGTGACCAAAGTTTGTATAACCGTTTCTTAAGTTTGGAGTGACTGCAGAGCTGTTATAGTGATGCAGATGTGAATGGTTTGACATATGAGTCATAGGAGGAGTTGGTATTGGCACAGGTGTTGATAAAGGATGGTATGAATGAAAATGATTGTTAGGTTGAGTCAAATTATTTGTGCGATTATTAATGAGACCATTGGTGTGATGTGTAGGTACCGAATGGCCGCTATTATGAGCGCTTTGACCGCTATTATGACTACTATTAGTTGAATGCATTGTCAAACTTCGGAGATGGACGGCCTGCCATGACCTCAACCGAGTGTGTAGTTCGTGGAACGACGGCCTCTTATTAGGGATTTCGTGCCAACACTCGATCATTAATGAGTAAATATGTGGCGGACAGTCCTCAGGACAGGCCAATAGCTGTCGCGAACGAATCATATCAATGACATCAGTGTTTGTAAACCCATAATAGGGTTGGAGTCCATAACTGAATATTTCCCACAAAACCACTCCAAAAGACCAGACGTCACTCTCTGTCGTGAATTTGCCGTAAAGACAACTCTCGGGAGGCATCCATCTGAACAGTACTCACTTTAGTTCGCAATTCAAGAATATTTAAAAGGAATACATACCTGACCGGCAAAAGAGACTTAGATTGAACTCTATAGTAGTCACTCGAATAGATATCTCTGGAGAGACCGAAATCTGATATCTTAACCGTGAGGTGTTCCCCAACCAAACAATTTCTTGCGGCCAAATCTCTGTGAACGAAATGATGTCCCGACAAGTATTCCATTCCGGCAGCGATTTGGGTCGAAATGTGGAGAAAATCAGAGATTTCGAGTACTCTTTGATTGTTATCGTCATTCGTGACATCAGAACGCGGCGAATGACAAATGAGGTATTCGTGGAGATCTCCTTTTGACATATATTCGAACAGAAGAGACATCGGCTCTTCGCGAATGCAAACCCCTAACAAACAAACGATATTCGGGTGCTGTAAATCTGTCATAACTTCTGCCTCTCGTCGAAAGTCTTGTTGTGTTTTAGTGTTTGCGTTCTCTTTAAGAGTTTTGATAGCAATGGGAACAATAGCGCCACCACTCATGATCAGTTCACCCCGGTACACTTTACCAAAGGCACCCTCACCCAATTCCTGTACAAATCTGATGGACGTAAGCGGGTATTCAGTGATGCGGTTATTGGTTGGTCTCTGAGGCAGTAATGCATTCATTTCGAGATTATTGTGTCCGCGATTCCGACGCGAACTGTTTGTACTGAGAGCCGGACTCAGAGCCACACTTCGCACGGCTTTCGTGCCGTTCAATGAAATTGGTGTCAACGGCTTATTGCGATTACGGCGTCGAATACAACAAATGCATAATAAGAGCAAAAAGAGCACAAGTGCTCCGACAGCCGGTGCGATGTAATACCACATAAAGTATTGATCGACTAAAAGGAAAATAAAGAAAAATGTGATTTAATGTGATTTATCGCAAACCAATATATCATCCATTTGTCAGACAATATTTTCACATTCAATACATTCAGATTTGAGCGCATTTTTCTCTTTATTCATAACTCAAGTCTTGAGTTGTGAACAGAATTTACGCAAAATTCCAGAGAAACGCAAAACTAAATTATATGAAACATAATGTGAATCGATATTCACTTAAATCAAACTTTTATGAGTTTTTCACTGAAAATAGAAAATATTTTAATGAATACTTACAACACTCGGGAATATCACAATATTCTTTCCTAACTTCAGGGTCGTGAACAAAACACCATGGTCGTGACTCCATATTACCAGGGTTTCTACAGTAATTGTGTCCACCGGTCAACTCTGGATAGTCGGCAGTTCTCAAAAATATCTGATGACTCCAATAACCGCATTCTAGACCTGAGACAGTGCGAGAAGCAGTGCCTCTGTAAGTGTCTCCGGTCTCGGTATAACACGTGTGATCTGTAATACAAATTCAATTATGATATCATTTCTTTTATTCTGAGCTCAAACTTCGATGAAATTGTTTTTCTATTAGTCTACAAATGTTTGACTGTTTTGTGCGAATGTCTTTCAATCGATTTGTTGCTTATTTAGTGGAATCTCCTCACAGAAAGAGGAGGAGATTCGAGTTATTTATAATAAATTGAAAGGACATACCGGGCGATACCTGAACCGTATTAGGAATTCCGAGTCGAACGCAATTCTCACTTTCTTTTGAACCGATTGGTGGAAGTTCTTCACATTCGGGCAAAATATGTTTCTGACCTATAAGTGGATGCTTTTTGGCGATCGTATACTCAATCCTACAAATGTTATTCTCGAGTACTTCACATTCATCGCGACAGACCTTAAAGTGATTCACAAACAGAGCTTAGATTTAGAATAAATTGAAATCAAATTGAGTTATAGTTATGCAAAACAAGAGGTAATACGAGAAGTCTTTTTCAAAGAAGTCAATCATTGAATGTAAAGAAATGCAAAACAAATTCAATGATCGAAATAATTTTGTTTGATTTGCTTTCTATCAGTCAGTCTTTCTCTCAATCGTCTGAAGATTTACTATAATTTCATTTTGTATTATCTATAGAACTGAAGAACAGAATAACAGACACTATTATATCAAAACATTTCTTAGAAAACAAATAAACAAATGTATTATTTCTTTCATTTCGAAGATTTTATCGAATGTGAAATAAAACAGACAATTGTCTGACAATCGACGAGTTATGCAAATATTGTTTATTTCCAACGAATGTCTTTCAAAATAAATTTCTAATTAAATAAAGAGGGGTTTTATGTCTTAATAAAATCTTATATTATCTTAAATTATTATGGCATCAATTTTCCAGTTCCCTCTCTCTCCCACTTCCACTCATTTACTGAAAGGTGAGAATCAATTTAATAAAAAGAATTCTGAAAATATCCATTTGTTAATCAATTTAGAGTTCGAACCCCTTTTGACTTCAAAAAAGAAATTAAATAAATGTTTTGCGAAAATTGTGTTGAATTAAAGGGAATTTCTTTGGATTCACATCAATCTGTCTCTACGGGAGGTTAGTCTCTACTTTCTCTGTCTCTTCTTTAATGGCGAAAATGTTTGACTCAACGGAGAATTGAATTGACTTTTAATACACTCTCAAAGGCTCTCATTTAAGGAACGATTGCTTTTAAAGCCTTTTTATGGCATTCGCTCTGAAATTGTATCCAATGATTCTGAGTTTCAATTTTATCCTAAAAACATCTGAAACTAGTCTTAGAAGTAGACTTAGAAGTGACCAAAAAATAATTCAAAATTAGTTTCTAAGAACTAATGTTTGGAAACATTTTCGTAGAAATTTTTTCAAAAGATTTTATGAGTAATTTATCAAAATTTTCTTTAAAAAACATAACTGTTATTGTTTTCAACGAATTTACTGACTTTTCACTATAATTTATGTTATATTTATCATGGTAATATATACATAAGTTAATATATAGTTTTGTTTCTATCCCTTAGAAACTGAAGCAAAATCTTTTTATCCATAATATTAGCATTATATACATGTACAAATATGGTTTTGTATGTTTCTTATAAATTTCTATGACTGAAACGACATATATTTAATATTTGATCAAATAATTGAAGACATACTAACGCTTTCCTAAAATATATTCAATAAACTTCTCTCTAATTGTTATATAATTATTTGGTTTAAAAATAAATTATTTGCATAAAATGTACTAATTTTAGATTTGGTCACAAAAACCAAATTAATAATCAAATAATATCTCGAAATGTATTCAGAGTTTAGAAATAAAAATGAGTTATATGAAAAGCCAGGACATTTTCCTCATTTCTATTCATAAGCATAAGTTGTGCTCAAAATTTCAATTATGTGTTTAAATTCTTTAATTAACTGAAAAGTTGGTAACAAAGGGCACACTTTTAAAGCTATGAATTTAAATATATAATGCATTCATTGACACAAATATTTAGTCTTTAAATAATGTAATGAAATATCAAATTTACATAAAAATAATTTTGTGAACTTTAACTCAAAATCAGATGAAATGCAAATCAATAAAAATAGTCTCCAAATAAGACCCAATTAAGAAAAGTTTAAATCAAAATTAGAACATACCTGTCGTGGAATGGGTTCCGCCATATTTTCGTCACAAAGAGGAAATGCAAAGAAACAGAGGGAAGAAATGGCATATCGATGGCATTGAAGAGAGACATCGTGTGAAGTGGCGATAACGGTAAAGGCTTTCGCCAATTTCTCTTCCATAAAGCCCTGACTCGTTAACGAACGAACGAAAACCGTTCGGTTTTGAATAAATTGTGAACACGTGACGCCCCGATATACCTGACAAAAGCCGTCCCCACTTTCCATTGGCTTCTCATCGCTAACACTCGGAAGGCTTTAAATTAAATACAAAAATCAATTATTTCTTTGTTTTGTTTTGTGAGAGATTTTAATGACTGTTCCGACACTAAAATAATAGCTCTAAGAATATAATTATTCAGAATTAGAGACAAATTAAGGATTAAATTTGTTTATCTATTGTTTTCTCTAAACTTTTTTATTCCCAAAATTAAATTAGAGTTGACTTCGATTATAACCAAATGTGATGTCGTTTTCTCAACAACTAATTTGTTTTTGAATCGCAAATGTATTTTGTGTGTTATGTTAATCGTCAGACACTAAACCCAAACATTTGGACCACAAAATACTTTACTCATTCATAGGTAAAGTAAAGAGAGAAGTGTTTAGACCACAAAGATTTGCATTTAGCCGACAGTTATATATTATTCTGAGTTCACGAATAGATTAAAGCTATTCATTATATGAATTGAAAAAGCATTGGATTCCCTCTCGAAAGAGTAGAGCATCGATTGCGTGATATCAAGAATAGTAATTTTGCAGACAATCCGAGAATATTAGAGTAATACTAATCTATCATTCATTGTGTTTATGGACTAATATTATGGATAAGTACTCGAATTATGCATTTTCTTTAGGGTTACTTTAGATTACCAGAGAACTGCTCTTATCTATGCCTCAAACGAATATCCGAGGAAAACATTAAAACATCATTTGTTTACTAATGAAAGTAAAAATTCAATCAGAATTTTGTAGTGAAGACGACATTAAATGAATTAATATTTGAAAAGATGTGTTCATACATCTGGTTATACATAATTACTGATAATTAGTCGATCGCAAAGTATGCGATAGAATTAGAAATGAGACAAAATCAAGTATAAGAGTAAAGGCATATAAGAGCTTAAGGCAAACCTTATGTTATTATTCGCTTCGATTAACAGTCCGTTTGAGTCATCTGTTAGTGAGTCGTCGTCTTCGACAACAATCGTTATATCGGTTTCATTTACGGCACTTATGGTTAGTATTAATGGACTCAATGTTACCATTAAAATGAAAGTGAATTTAATCAAATTTACTACAATTAAGGCCATTATTTTTTGGCAAAAGGGATGTTATTTCGACTCTTTAGCATAACCTCTGTGTTATGTTTTTGTTGTTTATACCATAGGCTTTGCCATCGACGGCAATATTCGTTGCCCTCCAATACTACACACAGAATGTATTGCGCAGACATTTGGCGACCAGAGAGTGAGTGGAGATGAAAAGAGAGAAGAGAGAGAGAGAGAGGAGAGAGAGAGAGAGAGAGAGAGAGATGCAAAACTGTAGTTAGTTATAGATGAATGAGGATGAGAGTAATGGAGAGTAGAGGAGAGAGAGTCCAAAGAGAAGTATTGAAGGCACGACACAAAACACTACACTTATTATTGAAGAGCAGATGGAATTTGTGGCGAATAATGTTATACCCATTGATATATATTTGGAAAAAAGGTTTGAATGTGTTGTTCAACACAAATATAAAGTGCGTTTGCCTTCAGATTATTGACATCTCAGACACATATTTATGAATTATCATTAGAATCGCACTCAAAGAGGAAGGGTATCATCTGTTTTAGGAATAACATCGATATGTATTAGAGCCGTACATTTCCAGTACATCAAAATTAATAGAAGTCGATATCAATAACTACTGTTTTTGTGGCTTCAATTACGACATAAATTATTGACTTTTAATAATAATTAAGTTATGAATTATTATGAGTTATGAAATGTTTGTTTGAATTTTCATTTCAGTATTCAATTCATTGCAGTATTTAAAGTGATTTGAATTTAAGGATAACTCGAATAAACAAAAAACATTTTTTTCTTTGAATTTGAGAACTACTTTAAAGAGAAACTCACGACTTAGTCCTCACATTTAAGATATTCTCAGAATTAGTTACAAACAATAAATCATTGAATTTAATTGCTTTAGTTTCTGGAATTTTGTGAAAGGAATTACTTCAGACCAGAAAAATATGTTTTACTCCTCTTTTTCGGTAGTTTTTTATCTCTCTCTTAAGAAAGACTACGATTGTAGACATCATTGGAGAGGATTTCTTCATAACTCTAATGATTGATAAAATGATTCCAACACTCATTAAAGCAATGAATAGATCCCAAGACTATTAATCTTCAAATTGTTTCATAAGTAGACAACAATATATCTGTTGATAAGTTGAGGAAATATTGAATATTTCGCCACTTATTTCCATTTGGAGAGAACTAATAGATAAGACACTCAACTAATAACTTGATAACCACCTGAAAGCAAATCTTATGCTTTACTTCAATCGCAGAGAATCAGTGAAAGCACTCGTTTTCTATCAAAACATAACCGAAATATAGGCTTAAAAAGTGCCTCAAAAAAAGAAAACACTAAAAAGAGGTCCAAATACTGTGAAATAGTCTGTAAACAATCAAAATGTGATATTTAATACGAATTGAGTCGAAAGCGTATGGACTGCTCTACTATAAACCAGTGCTGGTTATAGTCGGATGTCTGTTAGACGGGCATCAAAACAGAACGAAATGCGACACTTCTCCACTTTGGCAGAGATTTAGTGTCAGCACTGGTTGACAGTGATAAGTGTCTGGTCATTATGCACGGACTCCAACCAAATGAGCCTAACGTTTGTCGTTTACTCAATGAATGTCTGATATTTAAATCTTAAAGTTTAGCTGATTTTGTGCCTACAGTTCATTGATCCGTGTCTTATGGCTGTGGCTCTGCCTCTGTCTCTAACAGTATTTATTTGGGAGTCAATCGATACACAGATTCGATGAAAAGTAAATAAATCCATTCCTCAACAGATGGAGTCTTTGACACCAAATTATCTGAAGTTTTAAGCATTTGAACTGAAATTTGGTTTCTCTAAAACTGAAGAAGTGCTGTTTGTAGACAACACTCGGATTAGTTTAAGAATGCACTGAATGTCAAAGTGTTCAATGGATGGATTGAATACTATGGGTAAAAGAGTGAATTCATTGGTGTTTTGATCTATTTATAAGGGAATATCTTAATTATGATCGATTAGCAAAAGTCACTTCAACTCTACTCTCTTTTATCAATACAACTCTATTTTTATTCAGTCAGAGCTTCAAAAGTTGGGTTTCGTTCGTGACTTTTAACTCATTAGAAATGATTCATATTTTCTCATAATATGAGCTCTAATAACAAAAATCTTCTGTAGTTTTATCCTAACCAAGAATAAAACTCTTGAAAAATAGCCTTTTATTTGGCATCGAATAACGTTATAATTGCATTGCAATTAAGATTTTGCAAAAGACTACAAAAAATAGCGAACATAAGATTATATAACAAAAATTTTATTTAATAAATGTTTCACTAATGATGTGAGAAAACAAATCCCAAAGACTAAGAGTATATTTCTTTATGGAAAATATTTTTGCTGATTATTTGAAAAATTATATTTCCATTTATAAGAGTCTTCAGTCTTATGACAATTATTCAGACCTTTTCTTTACAAATCATATAAAAGGAGAGAAATTTGCTTTCGTTGCCATAAGTGCTAAAAGAAAGACTTTTGGAGTTTATGTGTAATCTATAACACAATGTTTGCGACATTTACTACAACACTACTCATCTGACGGAGGGTTTTCTTTGAGGGGAAGAAAAAGGGAAGGCATACCTATTGAACAGGGATTCAATGTTATTCTGTTGAACTAATTCCTTATCATTAAAAAAAGCTTTAATGACTTCTAATTTATTGTTCTCTCATTTGTTTTAATTCATCAAAACTTAAATAAAGTAAAAGTTTTCAAAATTAAATACAAAAAAATAAACAAAAATAATGAAAATTTTTGTAATTCAATCTCTTAGCAATCAGTAGAAATAGGGAACGGTATCTAAGGACAGAATAAAATACCTGAAAATACTAAACCAAATACAGTAGTGAATATAAGGGAGGAGCCAATCAAAAAGCGATTAGGGATAGGGATCAGGTAGTAATACAGAAGAGATATCAGCGATGAGATGCATGTGAGCCCTTCTCTAAAAGAAAACGGAGAGCCGACGGGATTTGGACTCAACTCCCAAATGTAATCATTTGCAAAGAAATGTTTCACATCTTTTACTGATATAGAAATAACAGAAGCATTACTATTATGTGTCCGACATATGATTTGCTAACAATTGAGAGGAGCGACGCTCAGCTCTTGATATAATACTAAAGCTTTTACTGTTTAGTCGGAATAAATATAGAAATCCATCACTCGATACAAACCATTGGATTTATAATAATTTTTCATTCAAACAAAATCATTGTTTTGAACAAAAATCGTCGCAAAAATATAAATCAAAGAAATAATAGTCAACTAAAGCGGAATCTTATAAAAGTAAATACAAAAACATTGCCATCGATTCCATTTCAATAAAGATATGTTTTCCCAACAAATATATCATTATTTTAAAAGACATGAAAACCAATACAAATAAAATTTGAAAATCAGTTTTCATGCCTTTCATTGGAAAAGAAATATTTTTTCGGTGACTTTTTTTCAAATGATTTCAACAAGAATTTCAAAAATTGATCATTTTTTAGATGTCACTCAACTATTTTGTTTAGAATAATAATTATATGAGTTATAGAAAATATGCTAACATTTTGTTTGCCAAAAGATATGCAAATTATGAAAAACAGAGAAATAAAAATAATTGGAGTGAATGTGAAAATTGAGTTTATAAATGAAATTATCATATTTTTAGCCAAAAGTTAAGTAAAAACAATTGAAATGATTGAAGACATAATCAAGAATTATATGCAATCAAAAGTGAAATATTAATTTGGATCCAAAATTTTCAGACAATTTTCTGCTTTATTTATATAATATCCAAACATATCTGCAGTAAGTGTTCACTATATTAGACGTGTATTACTTGTATTGCTCTCTAAGAATATCGCAATTTTCACGAGAAATATGTTTCGTATAAATCTTAAAATGCGTTTACGTCTTGAGAGCCGCCAAATGATTATGGTTTTCAGTAATATATATATAAATTATTATATTTCTTCATATATATAATAATCTTATGGCATAGGTTTACATTAAGAAATGACAATAACTTATGAGAGTCACTGAACACAAGTATTATAAATAGATTTCTTCTGGTATTCAAATTTTGAGTGCTTTTCAAAAGAGAATACGTAAACAAATTGAATGAAATTTTCAATTTTTTCGTATAAATATTTAAAATATTTTCCGAAATCCTTTATTAGCTCTTCTCTACTCCTATCAAATGTAAGCAATAAATCCAAAAGTTATAAAATTTTCATAAATTTTATGCGGAGCTAATAATAACCGAAAATAAGTGACAAATAATAGTGACATAAAATTTCAATTTTATTCGTCAGAGCTTTTGACTACAAATTGAGTTTTAGGTCAAAATTGGATCCAAAGTGGCGTAAAAGTACTTTTATATGAACGCAAAACCATCACAAATGTATTATTAGGTCTTATAAAAGAAAATATACTTCGCTTTCATTTTAAAGCCATTTTCGGACAGAATTTTTGATCGAATTTAAGCCCAAAAATAAGCCGATAATAAAATATAAGCTTTTATTCTAATTATGTATTGTTTGGATTCACATAACAATAATGAGTCCTCAAAAAAGGACTTAAAACTTCATTAATAGAATAAAAACAAAAGAGAAGTCAATAATAAAATGAGAGCCTAATTAACAAACCTGTAGTACTCTATTATATTCCCGTACGGAAAGTATACACAGAAAACACTTTATTCAACAATAATTCATTTGAATTTGGGAACAGAATATCTATTTAAATGAACTTATCTATCTAAATTTATTTCTGTAATAAAAGTATTAATAAGTCGACTCCTAAATAAAATTTGAAATATTTTCCAAAAATTGAATAAATAAATACTTAGAAATAGTCTGTCTTTGTTTTACAACAAATTGCATTCACAGTGTGTTATGTATTGCACTGTAATTCAAATAGGATTCGACAGTACTTCAAATGCTTTATGTGTCTCAGCTTTTATGTAATTTTAAATAATTTATATAATTCACAGACTATTACACATTGAAAGACACCCAAAAAAAATTTTGAGTAAATTTTTCAGATCAAAAGAGATTTACATTTTGAACAGAAAATAAATCGCTTTTATATTTCAAAAACCATTTGTTTGTCATTAATACAAATCACAGTTTTTTCCTATACTTTTAAGAAATATGAGGTAAACAAAAGTTATTCTTATTATTGTTAGACTCTATCGTAACAAATATGGAAAACGTAATAAATAAATAATATTTATTGCATCCAAAAAATAATATCCGAAGCAATCGATTGATAAATATTTTATGGTTTCCTTCGATAAATAAACGATAAATTGTTAAAACTTTAAACAAAACTTTTTTATTTCTAAATTGAATTGAGTTCATAATTGATCTTGGTATTTTTGAAAATATTTTTCCTCAGAAAACATTTGCTCGAAACATGTGATCAAAACATTTTCATTGGAATTAAGGGCGAAACTAATGAAAGATGAATTTGAAATCAAAAGTCAAAATTACAGTTCACTTGTTTTGTATTCCAGTGAAGTAGTCTTACAGTAGAGCTGTTTTTTGGGCTCTTTTCTGGTACTCGAAAATGTTTGACCAGATTTTGTTTCGGTTCGTTTTGCTTTTTATATCATTTTTCATTTAGAATCAAAAAATCAAAGACAGAGACAGACATTCTTTGTCGCTAAGACTCATATTTAATGATAAGACGTCCGATCGAAGTGAAGAAAAGTGAGTTTTGCACATATGATGTGTCAAACAGATTGATTCAGATTAATTGATTAGATGTTTCACTTTTTACTTGAGTTACCATTTCTTACGCTATAAGAAACTAACTTTCATCAAATACTTCACTCAGCCATGTCTTCGATGTCTTATGTCGCCTAACAATTGATTTACGACAACAGGATATTTGAAGTCACTTTCAATTCAGTGAATAACATATAGAAAAGCCATTATTAATCTCCAGAAAATCACTGACTAAGAGATTGCGTTTACTCTAAGAATGTCTTTCTTCAGATCTATAAGATTTCAATCAGAAATCAGTGGATTATGTCATCAAAATCTCATTAAAACATCCATTTATACAATAAATATACAAATCCCAGCAATTGATAAGAACAGATCATTTTACCCAAATCTATAAGTCAAGTATGAATTCTATCAAAGTTTTCCAAATAAAGTAATATAATAAAGTCAACTATCAAATTGAATATCAAAACTTATTTAATTAAGCTTGGTTAACATATGCAACTAACACTTCAAAGTTGAATATTTAATACGAGACGACAAAAATTAAGATAATTTTATTCATGAATTACAGAAAATAAATTCAATGATAAGATATCTTTCAAATCAAAGATTCAAATCAAATAAAAGGAAAGTAATGATAAACTGCTTCACCAGAAGATAAACTGTTTCGGATCACATCTTTACATTTAATGGATTCTTTTGATTTGTGACACACAATAAAAAATGAAAGAAAGAAAACTAAGGAATATATTTGGAGTCGATATTTACGTTGACAACAATCGATGTGTCTCTCAATATAACATTGAATATCACATCTCTAATGTCAGTCTTTGAGAAAATGTTTTAGATATCGACACAAATTTAATGACAATTCAAGTATTAAGAAAACTATAAAAGAATTTGATTCTCAAATAAATAAACACAAAAAACTTATTCACTTTATTATTAAAGTATGGATTTTATCATTACTTCTAAATTAGAAGTTCTAATGAAAGCTATATTTGAGTGAATCCAAAGTAAATTAACGAATTCATCGATTATTAGATTAATAAACACTTTGGTTGCGGTAAATATTTTATGATATAATAATATTATTATTGATTGCTTTGAGAAAATCAATAAATTTTTCGAATGATTGGACATAAAAAATTGAAAAATTGTTTGTTGTTATGGCATTTTCTGTGGCCTCTAATGGATGCTCGGCATAAGTGTATTGTCATATGACATGTGTTTGGATGAGTCGGACCACTCTTATGACAAAATTTCTAAAAGAGGTTTCACAACAATAGATCGCAATCTATTTTATGACATAAATTGTATATAATTCCCAGAATTTTGCTGAACTCTAATAGTGTTTAATAGTGTCATCAAAAATAAGTTTAAGTGAAACTATTTTTTGAAAACATTTTCAAAATGTTCTGCAAATAAATGATAAGACAATCATTGAAACCATTTTTAAATAATGTTATTTCGTTCTCAATATAATAATATTCACGAAAAATCATTTTTCATAAGTTTTGTAAATAAAAATTGAATTTCTTTCAGCAAATCTGATAAATCAAGAGAAGAGAGAAATGGATAATGAGATGATGGCGACAGACTTGCGGACATATTACAACTGAATGCAACATAAACTTGATAGATTTTTGATTCAATAGCAACATGCGATGCAAACTACAACTTTCAATATATATAAACACTTTTGTAAAATAAAGCCCGAATTCATGGCTCAGGGAAGTGAGCCGTCAATGATTAATGATAGCATAAAAACATTGGATATCATTGAATGCATGCATACCATCGGATGCCATTCAAGAGATGCAAAGTCGCAATAAAGTCGATCTCATGTTCATACCATCAATGGATTAAAAATAACGCAAAACATAACCACTGGTATAGTAATGATCGCATAAATGGCTAAAGAAATCTACTAAAAGATTGCAATAAGAGATATGCCATATATTGTAGAAAATATCCATTAATAAAATGTATATAACAGTCCTCTCAACGGATCATTTCACTCAACTTTTCTAATTATTGGACATAAATTAGTGAACCTTTAGTTTTGCTGACATTTTACGATACAACTGAATTGAGAAACATTTCAATTATTGTCTTCATTTCCAGAATTCAAAGCAAACGAACCATTAATTTGAGGAAACAATTTGTAAATAAGTTGTCACATATATATGCGATTCTAGTCTATACTAATCTATACTCTATTGTATTTTAACAAATCAAATGACACTTATATCTGCTTTTATTCTTTGGACAAACTATTTATCAAAAGTGTTAGAATCGACTTTTTGTATCAGAAATGTTATATAAATTTGAAATTTAAAAAATGATCATTTGTTTGTTCAGCTGAATTTTCTCACTGAATCCGTGATATAAGAACTACAAAACATTGAGTTATATAACAAATACTGGAATTTTCTTTAAGACCTTTTATAAGAAAAGTTTTAATAAAAACTCATTCACTTTTCACTTAAAATTTTAATCTATGGTTTCGACGAAATATTGAATAGACTTTAATAATAAATATAAGAAAGAATAAGAGATCTGAGAGTCGATAATATTAAATAACAGTTCGAACAAAGTATTGCTTCTTTGAGCACAACCTCCACAATGAATGACCCGAAGGCTCTTTGAATTTCAAATATTATATAAATAAAAGTTTTGTAATAATCGGAGAATTCGTTCTGAAATTTCACTAAAATTCTTGTATTACTAAAGAAATACTTTAGAGATGTCATAACATATCATAATATTCTGGGCATAAAAATCAATAGTTTATTAAAATACAAAAGAGTGAACAGAAGAGTGAACCTAAGAGTGAACATGCAACTTTACAATTTAAAGTACAAAAATCTGTTTATTTAACAGAAATGAAAATTTGAAAAATTTGTTTGCTTTGGATATAATTTTTTCCTGTCTTTAAACAAATCAAATAATATTTGAAATATGTATGTATTCGACAAAAACCAAAAACTAATAATTGAGTGAAATATTAGTGTTTTTGTCGATAAAATATTGCATTTATTGTTGGTATGAAAAAACTTAATACTATAAAAGTAGAAAAATACAATCAAAATGATATTAAATGAAAATATAAAGTAATATAATATTAAAATTATATTCTCGTGTTTTTGTTTGAAATGATTTCGTTGTATTCATCAAAAATATTGTAAACATCGCTATAATTATCATAACATTTATTATAAATAAATCCCTCACTTTATTTAGAATAAGACAATAAAATAAAAGAAATGCTTTGGAGATAAGAGCACAGCAGAGGACAGGTACCAAAACCTGTATTGTGGCCGTTGGGTGTGCACGGGTTCACGAAATATAAATAAATGTTATTTTGAATATTCAATATCTTATTCAACAGAAGTAAATAAGGAATATATTAAACTATTTATAAAAATGGGGTAAAACTTCTTTTTTGAATAACAAGTCTTTTAGAATAGAATTAGTCTTTTAAAAGGTTTTTGAAATACCATTAAATATCTTTACAATACTTTTTACTTTTTGTACTATTTTTTAATATACAACTAATGTTAGATTCGATGAAATATTGTTGTTATAGTTGTGAGCAAAAAGACTCCGTCGAGAGTTTTGATGATCTGTTTGGGAGTGTTTTTAGCCTTTTTAACAAAAGTTACTCTTCTTTTTACGGTTTATTTTAGAGATTTTCAGATCACTCTAAGGTTTCTAACTTATGATCCAAAGTTCTGACGTTCAAACACTTAATAATAGTTTGGCATTTGTTTTATTTGCCCCTTAAATATCTATAATAAGAACTCTTCAATTCTAATCATTATAATAAAGACTCTGGTCTTCATTTAATAAGAGTATTTATTTTTGAAAAATATTGGCGAACAAAATGAGAATTTTTTAAAAAATGTTTCGTAATAATAAGTTTAGTTGTTTTCTGCAATTCATTATTTATATAAAATGTAATTTCAAAGAAAAAATACATAAATCCTATCAAAGGATCCGTTATTTAACGAATGTTGTATCCAATCAATAAATCAGAGTTTGCCTAATGATCAGCAATAGTTGATAGATACATTTTTAATTCGAAGAAAATAATTGCAAACATTTATCAAAAGGGAATTACACTTTTATTCATTTGAGCGCAAAATAATCGTTTGTAATAAAACATATTTAATAATTAATAATAATTTATTAATAATAAAACAACAAAAAAATATTTCGTTTGATATGACTCTCACTTATTTGAAATAAACGTTAAAAATCTTTTTTGATTTCAATAAAAATTAATGAATGAGAGTATAATATATATAGAAAGAGAGAGGAAGTGTAGAGTAAACATTAGCCTATGGAGAGCTGACTGACTGTGCAATCGATTCGACCTCAAATGAATTGGTTTTCAATGGCAACAGAGAAATGTGAAACTTGTTGCCAAAGAATGACAAACACCGACAAAGACATTGCAATCGATCTGTTTGTCAAAAAGCGAAATAAGAAAAAGACGGCCATCGCTTAATTACTTCCACAAAAGCCTTTCAAATACTATTAATATCGAGAAGTTAAGAGTTTTACGACTTATAATTATCATTGAATCGCACAAAATATTCAATAATAAAATGTTTTTTTATTCAATCAATAGATTTGAGGCAATAAATTGTTAAATAATTTATATTATATCGAATTATTCTATTTTTTTTGAGAACTTTTTTTTATCACTTTAAGGAAAGTAATTACTTTTTTTTGAACATTTTTTAATCTGAAATAAGATTTTGGGAAAAGATTGTCATTCAGTTGTGATTTAAATGTTGAATAAAGAGCCGATACTAAGCGTTGATATAATTTTATTCAAAAAACTATACAATGAAAGCCAGAAATGCTTTTAAAGGGAATGAAATGCAATTTTCATATAAGAAGTCGAATTAGAGGGCCTTAGAAATAGAAATATGGATTGAATTAAATAAAGTCACATCAAATGCTCAAAACTTTATCGAATCAGAGCTTTCGTTCAAACCTTTAGTTAATATGAGAATTGCATTGAATTCAAATCTAACACAAATCACAAAATAGTTTGAAGAGTTGAGAAGACGGCAATACTTTCGAATAAATATCGTACACTCTATTGAACAAACGGGAGGACTGTTAGGGCTGTAAGGACTGTGAGGGCTGTGAGGGCTGTCACCATATGTTCAAAGGCTCACCAAACGCACACTATGTTTGAATTTTCTTCGAAATCAAATATATTTTAGAGTCAATGCGAGAGAGCGAGAGAGAGAGCGAGAGAGAGAGAGAGAGAGAGAGAGAGAGAGAGAGAGAGAGAGAGAGAGAGAGAATAGTATATAAGTGACACTATTATGGAAAATAGACACGATTTTTATTAGAAAGATTGCATTCGCGTCAGTGCCTTCTCATCACTAAAAGTAGTGACAAAAATAGTGATTAAATTTTCATCAGACAAACTCTTTGCACATATCTTTCAATTTTATATTTTCCGCACAAATGAAAATGAATTCTCTTAAAGTCGTTGTTATTATAACGTTTTAAGAGATAATTAAAGCTCTTCTCTTAAATATAGATTGAGTTTTAGTCGGGAATTGTTTGGAAACACCCTTTTATTCGCTAAATTAGTTTCTCCTCAATTCGTGCAAAAAATGTTTGATTAAAAATTAAAATTCAGACTAAATCTAATGAAAATATTAAACATTTCGAGAACTTAATTATAATTTCAAAATTAATAATTGAAAAAAAAAGTTCTTCAAAATAAAAGTGTTGTCTGAGAAGGGGATGAGAAGGACTGAAAAGGACTGAAAAGGGCTGAGAAGAGAGTATTTGTCAGTCATTCTGAAGATTCTTTTATTTCGAGAGAATATTTGTCGCAAAAATTGTCAAATTTATTAGTGTTTGCAAAACAATTCGAGTTTAAAGCGTTCTTAACGTCAAAATCTTGAAAGAATTTGATAGATCATAAGATATGGACTAATATACAAATTTAGAGCACAACTCGTGAGGGCTCACAAACTATCGATTTCAAAGTAACAAAGAATGAGAAGAAATTTGTCAAACGTTTCAAATGTTTGATGTCTTTCAGATTCTCTACAGATTTGAGATGAACTCTACTGAATGATAGGGGAATCGCTCACAAAAAAGTGAAGGAAAGGCAGGAGAAGGTGAAGGGATTCAAACGATTCACTGAATAAGAAGTCATTGAGAATTCGAGAGTTAATCTGTTTTGAAAGTTTTTGAACAATTCGTTAGATCTATGACTCAATGGAATTGGAATGACTGCCAGACAAAGTCTAAGGTGAAATACTAGACTCAAATCTAAGTTATCATTTTAAGTGCTGTCCAAACCATCAGCCAAATTGATTTCACGAAATACAGTCGAAGTCATTTCACAATATTAGGTATGACTCAAATAGTTGTTTGTCTGAAGCAATAGAAGCGATCGATTCTATATTTTAGATGAAAGCCTAGAATTTAATGATAGACCCATTTATAGGCAAAGGAATTGAATAACGAATAACATTGAATAAGAAAATAGTCAATTGATAAAACTTTCCATTAATGTGTGTTCCCTTTGTATAGTTTCCAAGAGTTTCCATGATCAAACTTCATTAATAATGTTTTCAATAGAATTTTTTCCAACAGAATTGTCTACAATATTAATGTCTAATAAAATATTGATTAAAGAATTTCTTTTTATCAGAATATCATATCAAATACGATCTTTATATGGATTCATCAAATTCTCTCTCTCTCTCTCTCTCTCTCTCTCTCTCTCTCTCTCTCTCTCTCACACTCACTCTCTCAATGTTTGAAAATTGAGTCACACCTAAGGATTTAGTTGAGGGAAAATTTGATCGCAAATAATTGAATGCAAAGACACGCGTCAAAGACTTTATCGACTTTTTTCAGAGAAATTAAGTTTATTAAAACATAACAACATTTCAAACTAAATACTACTAAACACTACTAATTGGAAGAAAAATACGCTAAAAATGAATTTTTTGTCGGCAAAACACTATTTCACGAATGTCTCGGTTTGTAGTCATTACTCTATTAACGGATTTTGTATTTCAATTAACACTTCAATACTGAGACTCTTCTGTCGAAAGCATAAAAACTATAACTAATTAATTAATAGTCGACCGAAAGTGTAGTTTTCTTTTTTAAAAAACATTTAATTGAATTAATTAATGCTTTAATTTTATTGGAAAAGTTTTAACGAAACAATGTTTTATAACTCAAGAATATATTATAAGGGATTTGTTGTCACTTCAGTTCAATGAACCCACGAATAGGAAAATTGTCGGAAAACTATTTTAATTAATTATTTTGACTAATTTCCAAATTGAAACCAACCATTACTTTAGCAACACTTCAACTCTAATTGAGACACAATCAGAGAAATGTCTCATTAATGAAAATTTTAGTTAACTTTCAATGAATGGCTTCTGATTTAATACATGAAAAAGAGTTTCAGCGCTTTTGGAAAATCTTTAAAACTTATTGAAACGTCAGTTAATTTTTTAAAGCTTTTGTCCGAAGAGTGGGAAACATGAAATACATAATGAATTGCATTATATGGGGTTGAGTTGTGCGCTATTACTGTCTATTAATGATTAGTTCAATTATATTGTCTACAAAGGCTGATAGCGGTCTAATAGGGAACTGAGTGTAAATTGCCATTCAATCGTCTATTGAGGCCGTGTCTGCCGTAGACATAAGACCGCTGTCACTGTCAATATTGTACAATAGGACAGAGCAAAGAATAGTCATCGATTTGAGCACTAGAGCTGACACATCTTCTCTATCGATGATGCACTTAATACTTGTGAAGCGCTCGAGCACTGGTGGGGGACCAACAATATGGGGGTTACAATGTCTGAATAATGGAGAATGAATAGAGAATGATAGATGAACTCATCCCCATAACTAAGTTTTCTCTTTCATTGATTTTAGTTGACAGAGAGCTGACTGACTCCGAGTAAATAATAAGTGAGAGATTCAGACTTAGCCTTACTTTCCAATAAAAGTGCCGCACATTTAGATTTAGAGGACAGTCACCACTGAAGAGCACATAATGCAAATGCATTTCCAACAAAATTAATATAAACCGATGTTATGTGAAGTTTATAAATACTGAAATGCAGTCATCGCTGAGTACACAATCGGACCCACTCTTCGAACGACAACTGAACACATTTTTGTTTTAAGCCATTATTACAAACTTTTCATACAAATTGTTTTCGACGCTTTTCTCATATTATTTATAAAACGCTTTTCTCTGTTCAATGTTTTCATATTTTCAGTGAAAATGCTTTTAATTTTCTTCAAAAAATTAATTTTTCGGTAAAAGAAATGTTTTTCCAAAAAATTATTCTAAATTTAATTGATTTTTTCAAAACTAATTAAATGAATTAAATGAAAGAGGAGTCACCCAAACCAAATATACCTCAAACTAATTGCTAACAGTGACCGAATTGAAGGTCATATCGAGCCCACACACACACAGATCTCAACTTTAATAAATTCTTGAATATTGAGATCAAAACTAAAAGAAGAAACAAATTTCATGGATTTATACCTCGGGATTTCTTTTTACTTAAATTTAATCAGAAATTCCGATAATTTTTCACTGAATTCATCGCAAAAAACATATAATTTCCTTAAATTTATAATATAAAAGGGGCAAACATTTCATAATAATTTTAAGTTAAATATATAGAACAGGATTAGTAAATGATGTGACTCACAACCCATCACCAAATGGTTTTAAGTATTTTACTTTTTTATTAAAAAATATGAATAAAATTATCAAATTTCCAAATTAATTGCACGAAAAAAATGACATAAAAAATGGCATAAAAAATGACATTTCAGGAAATAAAATACAGATTTCTTTTCGGCTAAAATATATTTGGAGTGGATTTTGCACTGGAAATGCTTAGACTGACCTTTGAATGACAATCAATTTATAACGATTAAGAAATGGCAGCAAATTTCCAGATTTTTATCTTTAAAATTATTCACTGTTTTTTCAAAAATAGTAAAAATGATTTATCGATAATTATCTTTGATTTTTCTGAGGCTCTGAAAAGATTCCGAAAACTCTAGTATTTTAGCCTTTTATCAATCAATTATTAAAAATGATTTATTTATTATTAAAGGCATTCAATCAATCTTTTGCTTTCATTTTTCTGAAGGCATATCATTTCAGACAACAAAATATATTTCCACTCATTTTAACTGAATTTCTTGAAAAACATAAGAAAATATCATTTTTATTCCGTTAGAGAAGAGTAAAGAAAACTAAAAAATTTTAAATTCAGAATAAAATTTAAAAATATTTACTACAAAAATAGGAAACAATTGACCGAAAGATTTGTTACAAAACAGAGAGAAATTTACAGACAAATAATACATCAGAAGAAAACATAAGTCATATGTGTTTTCAAAACTAATAATTCGAAGTAAAAGAAGAAACAAATTCACGAAATGTTTGGTTAGAAATAAACTGAATTTATTTAACCGAAACAAAAAAAAAACTAAAAAAAATTGTTTGCTTCTAATGGTATCACATTTCCATAATTTTATTTTTCGTACATTTAAGAGATGGGATGGGATTCAGACCAACAAAACAACAATTCAGTGTTTATTCAGGAAAAAAACACTCTCATATCCGCCCCATTCTGTCATTACTTTTAAGTTAATTTTGTAAAACTTTATTCATTACATTTTCTCATTAGATTTGAGAGCAGTTAACCGGACACAAAAACTAATTATTTTTCTATTTATTGCTCGAACCAATCAAATGAATGTTTAACTTAACTTAAAGGTTGGCTAATATTTACTTAATTGAGAGTTGACTTTAACTTAATTAAAATAAAATTAATGATTAATAATAATATTTTTTAATAAAAATATTGACAACACTTTTATTATGACTTCTTTTATATGAATTTTGAGGAAATAAAGTATTCATTTCACTTCTTATAATTTCGACTTCAACTGACTTTTAATAAGAAGTAAATTATTATCTGATGTTCAGATTTTATTACCAAAAGATGATTGAATGAGCAAAACAGCAAAATCTACTCAAAATATACAGAAAAATCCGTATCTTTTCCCTCGAAGGGAGAGACTGTGTCTCACATTTCATAACATCTTATGAGAGATACATTTCTCTCCAAATATAATAAGACTCTGTTTATCGTCGACTCAAATACTTTTTCTTCTTCTTCTCTAACCCTAATGTTTAAGAGAAGTTGAGTCGAGGCCACACAATATTATTCCCACTGAAATCAAACTTTTAGAAAATTGTCTAAACTTTTTCTGAAATGAATGTCATTTTTTAAATTTGAAAGTTGAGTCAAATTCTCTCTGATATATGCTTTCATATTAATCTAGTAATCTAGGCACACACTATTTGCATGTAAATTCCAAAAAGGTGATTTCTGTAGTGCCATATAAGAAATGGCATATAAAGAGTTACCACTAATGCCTAAAATCTTTGTGAACACCCAATAAACCAAAAGTCTGTGCGCATCACTGATTCAGAAACCATATTCACTATATTTTATGCGTAATAATAGTAAGCCATGGATTTTGATATTATGTGTATTTTTTTGTTATAATAATAAAAAATTATTTCTTCGCTAATGTCATGAAAACTAAGAAAAAGTGAATTCACATTAAAGAGAATCCGATTTCTTCAGCGTTTTTAGTGTCAGTTTTTTCTTTTGGTTTATTTTAAGTGAATTTCTGATTGTATTGTACTTTAATTTTGACAAAACGTGTTATTCTTCTAAAGTATGGTTCAATTGATAAGTTAAATGCGACGCAACCCATCATTATTTGTATTAAATCGACGCCTAAATACACGTTAGACTCGTATTTCAATGCAAGTTTAGATGGGATCGGGAGGACCACCAAAACTTATAACAATGCACTCATCATTTTTAAGTCGAACCAAAAAATCAATTTTTCTATTTATTCAAAATATAAAAAAAATCTAAGAATTGTATTCATATGTGATTAGCAAATGAAACACACCTACGATTATACCTGACTTATACCTGACTCACTCTTCAAATTGTTTTTTATAATAAACAAAATTTGTTTGGTTTCCAGTGGCTCTGGGCTTACAGTTGGGGGCAAATACTGCTCTATAAGTTGAAAGGCATCGAATATTTGAGTGATGGCTCACAAATACAAACCTCACAAACGTTCACAACAGTGTTAAACAGTTTTATGGCAGAAAAACGTTAAATGCATTACTTTTGGGCCTTAATTATAGAGAAGAAAAGTTCTACACTATAAGACTCACTACTATTTAACTGATTGTCTAATTATAGAGTCAGACCTAATATGAGAAAAACACTATTATAAAAACAGTTTATAAAAATAAAGAACATTTCAGTCACTTTTTGTAATGACAAACGATTTGATGAAAACCTAAACACTTCTAACCGTCGATTCAATGAATGAATGAATGAATGAATGACTGAATGAATACCTGATTTAGATTTATAACAACAAATGCTTTTCATTCAATGAATTGAAGTATTAATAGAAAGAAAACTAATCTTAAAAGAAATAATCTCTTAATAAAAGAGTTGTATTACAAGTAATTTTAGGTTCAAATCTAATTTGAAAACATTTCTAAACTAAAGAATGAAATATGGCTTTTAATGAAAGACCGGTAACTGTTTCAACAATTTTTATCGATTAATGGATTCAGGTTTTCAACAAATATTAAACTCAATTTATATGACTCTAAGCTATTAATGATATTATTGTTTATCTTCAATACGAATAAATACAACTGAAAATCATTTGAAACTAATGGCGAGAAAATAAATATTTGTGTCTCAAAACATCAGAAATGAATTATCAATGAATTATCTCTTCATTTGAATTGAGAGAACCAACAAAACTAATAAAACCAAAGAAACAGAGATAAAATTTTTAACATAAAACGGCAATTAATCAGAGAATTATGAGCGCACTTTACAGACAGTAATCAATTATCAGTCACTGACTGTCACTTTAAATAAGAAATTAATAAAATTACAACAAATTATATATAAATTGTTTGAAATGTTTGTGTCCTTCCATTCCTTTCTAAGCATTGATTTCACATTTAATTAACTGAATGTTTGACTAAAACTAAACGGAAGGTTCTGTTTATTCCTAATAGTATTAACCTTTGATTGAATTGATTGCGAGAACAGCAATAAAATGAATGTCTAATAGAAGTAATACAAGTGATGCTTACCTTCCGCCGAGTCCGGGAAATTCAACGTTAGGATAAAGAGGCGCATAATCAGGTAATGGTATGGGAGCACCTGCAGGATGGATATGCCCTTATGTTTGCCAAACAGGAATCAGTCGCATAAGAAACACATAAATCTTAGATTAAATCTTAAAATTGATTGATTTAATACCGGCGCGAATCAGGAGTACACCAGTGGTCTCAAGAGTGGCGGCTGCGTTAGAAGCCTCACACTTGTAGTACCCTTGGTCATGTGTGTCGATCTGATTAATTATAAGTCTGGACCTAATTCTGCCCGAAGGAATTATAGTTTGTTTGATTTGTATTCGCGGTCTTTCCGGTTCTACCGGCGCCTCATTTTTGAGCCAACGTATTGTAGGCACGGGATGACCACGAAATTCGCATTTCATGCGCACGTTGTCATTTGTTTCTTTTGTCAAATTGACCAAGTTCTTCTCGATCTTCAAAAAATAACCTAAAGATAATATAAATAGAATATTAAAACTTTTTATCTCAAACTATAATTTGAGAGAAAAATACATTTCATTAGTATTCAGTTTACTCTGAGTTGAGTCAACCTTTTAATCAATTGAAGTAATTATGCAAATGTTTAGCAAACATTTTGACTGAAATTTTATAAAAAAAAATATATTTCTTTGCATTCAATTAATACTTTATATAAGTCTTAAAAATCAAAGTATAGTTTCAATAAAAGCTTTGAAGAGAATATATTGAGTAAAAAGCGATTAAAGGAATTTATTTTAGAGATGAGTTTAGAGTGAAATAAAAAAAATGTGACATAAAAACAGAGACACAAAACCAAATTTATTTCATTCTTTACATAATTCATGAGATTTAAAATGATTTTTTGTGTTTAACTATTGTTTGCACAGAAAAAGAAATAAATTAAATAAAGAAAATGAAGAAAAAGTAAAAGATTAAAGTATTTGCGATTTGAATAATTATTTGATTAAAACCCAAATGAATTTTGTTTTACCGATCGATAAAAGAAATAAAAGTTTTACCAAAAGATAAATTTATTCTCTAAAAATACACAAAAAAGTTTTGTGAATTAAAACATTTTCGATGAAATATTATTAGCTTTTGAACCTAACCAGGGCTTAGTTGGGGAACATCTTCACTATATTTATGTAAAAACTATCAACTCTTAGAACTACTACTTATTCAATCGATTTACTTCTATAATCTAATCTTAGTTTGGGTTCACATTTGAGTGGTTATACAGTAGTTGTGATTCAACTGAATTTCTTATTACTTATGAGATGTGGAATATAATTCTGAGCAAACATTTCTTTTGTATGATTTGAGTGGTTTTGTTTGTATTAGAACATTGTTTTAGCCTTAACTTACTTTTTATCTGATAATCAAAAGCAAACAAAGAATAAATGGTCTAAAAATCCTTAAACTTATGTTATAATGCATTTTATGCATAATTCGCGTGTTTTTGGTCTAATCTGTGAGTCATGCGATTCAATGCGATTCTAATGTGCAATAAATGCCTTATTATCGATAATAACAAGAATAATGAGATCTTACCTCTATCTTTGGCTGAAATCGATGGCGAAGGAGAAGCAGGTGTTACGTCTTGTGCTGATCCAAGTGATGGATTGCCAGAGACAGAGACACTCTGTTCTGTAGTCACCACATCCCTAAAGAAAGAATAGAAAAATTACCAAAAAAGTAAGAAAAAAGTTTTGAACTTTTAGTTAAACCAATGGATTGCGTGAGGATTCGCTCAACCTTTGGATTTCTAAACACAACTTAACCACGAAAGACGAGGAATAGTGAAAAATAGCAAAAAGACAGAGAGAGTGAGACATATATTTTTTGTTGCATTTGTGTCGAAGTTAATGCTATTTGAGTGCTGAGCGCTCATCACTATATGTCGACTGCAATCTGTATCTAATAGATCAAAAGTGATGACTTTATTATGACCTGTCGGTACCGCACAATATATGGTATTTGAGAGGATATGACAATGAGAGGGAATGAGAGGGACGATACCATTTTAATTACTTTTGAATTTATTGTCAGCCCTTTTGTTGTCTAAATATTCATTTAATAAATTTATTAAATTTTGCAGTTAATCTTGATCATTTTATTACTTTTTTTTATAAAATTGTAATCGATATGAGAAGTGAATCATTGGATCAACAAATGGGAGGATTACTCGACAGAATCGAAGCCTTCCTTAGAGTCTAATTTTGGATTTCGTCAAAACTGAACCCAAAATTAATATCGAAATCAAATAACAGTTGCCTTAAGAGTAAGTATTAATAGTTGTGTGACATTCACAAGTCGTTCATCATTTTCGACACAAATGTTAATCACAAACTCTGGAAAGGCGTTAACTTAAGCAAAGAAATATTGAAAAGCATTCGTCACGAATAGAGTGATGGCCTATTGATGGCTCGAATCAAGTCTTCAACCATTGCTTTTCAATTAGTTTCAAACATCAAATAACACCGAAATAAGTATTTTCTAAATTTATATCAAAACGGATTAATTCTGTCACAAATATGTCAACAAAAAGAGAAAATTCTCTTTTCGGAAGTCATTAAAAATTTATTTGTTTATCAAATCATTATTTTATTCTCTAAAATATCTCAAATATATTCCTCTTTCAGTGGTTTTCAAACACCAATTCATAGTTTACTTAATTCTAAATATTTAATATGAAATTTATTGACAAAAGAGTTGAGATTAATGACAAAAGAGTGGAGTCTTGTCGTTGAGGACCAAGAATTTCATTTAGACTAAAACGAAATCTAATGGTTTGATTATAACAAATGGTATTTTTTATAAATATTTTCGATTAAATCTCCAACAAAAGAGATGCCACTAATGATTCGTTTATCACAACTCACTTATACTTCAGTTAAGACAACTTTCTTTGAGATATCGGTTTTTACTCAAAAAATGTGTTCTCAATATATACTTAAAGAATATTTTCCACTAAAGAATAAAATTCAAAGTAAATGCAATCAAAGATCAAATTCAGTGAAATCTTTACTCAGTTTTGATCAAAATTTAAGTTATTTTCATTTTCGACAAATTATTTGAAATCTTTTTATTGAAATATATTAATGAAAGAATTGCAAGAATTTTCACTAACGCTATGATAAATCCCTATATATTATAGAAAATAATGAATGGAAAATGATTTGTCGCTAAGGATTTGGAATCCAAAGCCCAGAAAAGATCAAAAGAGCTTAACAATCGAGTATATTATGATACAAGCAAGGTCTTTTTATTTTTAAGGTCAGTCTAAAAAAAATTTTTGTCTGAAAGTTATGGTTGACTAAACTCTATCCTAAAACTATATTTAACGGAGTTTTGAACTTTTTTGTCAATATTTGTTCAAAATTTGTAAAATAGTGTCAGATCTACAAAAGAACATTTGGTTGTATAGCGGGCTCTCCATATTGTTGTTCACAAATTGAAAGACAGATTCTAACAAACAGTTTAATAACGGAAACTCAAATGACAAGAAAAGAGTTGTTTTGCACTCACTTTGAAGGGAGAGGCGATTCTTCTTCTTCAAAGAGCTCATCGTCAGCGTCCTCAACATCTGATGCCTTCTCGGGAAGCATCATAGCAACGGTGTCATGGTGCCATACTATAACGACACAACCAATTATATAACATATATGTATATTACAGTTGTGTATAAATGCGAGTAAAACAAGAAATGCAAACATAAATCATAAAATTTATTTCTTTTGAAAAAAGTATTAGCAGACAATCTTTTAAACAAATTCAGTGTTAAGGCATCACATAATCAAATATATAGGAAGTGATGAAAGAATTAGTCATCATTTAAATGATTCATTTAAACCAAAATAATATGTGAAAAGTATTTATGCGCTCCAATAATAACTATTGATGCAAATAACCGCACAGAATATGCAAAAACATTTTACTATATATTTATCAAAGAATGAGTGGATGATTGCGAGAGAGAGAGAGAGAGAGAGGAGAGAGAGAGAGAGAGAGTAATTAACATAAATTAAAGACCTAATATTCTGATCAATAGTGAGGGCCGTCGGCACCAATTTCTCATAAAACTAATATTATTCTCAGAGAATGAAAATCTCCGTTCGTATGTCTGTCCCCTCAAGGATTTAGAAACGGTCGCATAAAGTTACAAAAGGACCCAACTATGAACTGGTAATCTTTTATGCACCCAAATATACTGATACATTGTTTGGAAGCCATATATTGGAAGTGTAAGAGTAGTCACTTCACGTAATATCGAAAATAAAATGTTTTGGGTTTTCAACTTCTGGTTTGAATCACTCGAAAAATTATGCATTTTTTTATGACTCACAAAAAGCTGCTTCTCTTTGAATCAATGGTCGAAAAGCATATAATTTATGGCTAATAAACATTTAATACTTTTAATCAGTTTATGGGTTGCAGTCAATACTAGAAGAGTAGAGGAAATGAGAAATAACTATAGAATCGGATTTTTATTGGTGTCGAGTCATCTCTATTCAGACTTTCATCTATAATAACATTATTAGAGCCGAACAGAAGTGACGCTTAACTCACACACAATATCAGAATTTTGCAAACATTTCAGTGACTCATTCGCCAATTATTACTGCTTTCGATCAAACATTAATACAATTCTCGATAGGGCCCGGACTGGACCCAAATAATAACTTTGCATTAGATGACGAACCACTGGTTCTGGCATCACATCAGACGGGAAGAAAAGGTTCACATAATAATGAGAACCGACTTTATTATTGTAAGTATCAAAAGGCGATATCAGTTGGTGTTTGTCTGTCCCTCCAATGTTATGCTCTGATGAGCCCTAATATCTCTTTACTATTATTTTGATTTTTCTTATTATTTCAGAAATAGTTGAGGTATTGTTAACTACTAATCTCTCTCTCTCTCTCTCTCTCTCTCTCTCTCTC
>JAQIXI010000251.1:0-29045 GCA_034700165.1 Galumnidae sp. Gr-Ori-00277 | reverse complement strand
AATTGAATAAGAACGTAAAATCCAAGTCACTTGGCTTAAGCGAAGTGACTTGGATTCTCAATAAGAACGCCACTTTACAGTATAAAGCAAACGATCCCAGAATTTCAAAACTGAGAATAGTTAATTTAATTCTAACACCTCCAAATGCATCATGTATTTGCGAATATTGTTACGGTCGCATTAATTTAGTGGGATTTTAAAATTTATATATTTTTTAGTTGATTTTTAGACCGATCTTGTAGTCTATCAATATGAGCCCTAAAGCATAAAGCATAGTATGATATCCTTGAACATTTTATTATTTTAAATGGCCAATACATATTATTTGTTTTGGAGGGCTGCAATGGGTTTTTACAATATGCTTTTCACATTGAACTTGTATTTTGGAAGTGCTAAATTTAATCCTTATATTATTCCTAATATATTCTTTAAAATATTGTTTAATTTAATAACTCTTAATTATTATTATTAATAATATATTTTTTTTTACTAACTTTTATTAAAATCATTTAAATTTAAGAAATATTTAATAATAAAATAAACTAAAAGTTTGTATTCATTGAAAGTCCTTTAAAATAATTTTTTTTTTATTTCAATCAATTAATTAAATAATTATTAAAATTATTATAATTTATAAAAATTGTTGAGAGCATAATTTAATGACCTAGGTCCTAGTAGAAAACTATTTGAAATGATGTCATATATTTTATTACATTTTTATTCGTGTCATTTAATTTTCAATAAACTATATCTTAAAATAACTTCTAATTAATTGTAAAAATATTGAAATAATTTGAAATTAAAGTAATTTATAATAATTTGTAATAATTTTAAGGAAAGAATCGATATTTAAATGACTGAAACGTAAATTGTGTACAAAGTTTTGATTAAACATTTGATAAAACATTTACGCATTTTTAGTCATAGTTTTGACTCAAAACAAATCAATTTATTTATAAGTTTTGTGATAATTATTTGATTAAATTTGAATCCATCAGTCAATGGATTCTTTGTGGCGGTTGGCCTCCGGATCTACTGTTGAAGAGTTCGCAAAAGATGTTTATTTGAAGAGTAATCTAACGATTGAATTAAACAAAACCATTAAATCTTTGATTAAATATTTGAGTGAATCCGACTCTAAACTATTGATAGAAACCAAAGATGTGATCACTTTATGTGATATCATTGAAGGCATTCTTCTTCACGGACTCAAAGCAAAGCTCACGACTCGAGTTTCAAATGTCTTCACAACTTCTTCGCCGAATTCAAAGTCATTTCATTTAGACTTTTGGCCGATTGTTCTCATCTTATGTCACAACGAAGTGTCGCGAAATGTCAGTCAATTATCAAACATAACATCAGATATCGGGAGATGTCGGGCATGGATTCGATCCATACTCAACGACGGACTTATCGTAAGCTATTTGGAAGCCTTGACTTCTGACTCGTCTCTATTGCACGGCTTTTATCGGTCTTCGGCTTACATTCGTGACAGAGAACACACAGATATCCTCAAAAGCCTATTAACTGGTCTCGACTCTTATGTCTTTAATTTGACAGTCAATAGTCAGTCACTCGACTCATGGGGTGAACAGACTTTAAGACTGATTGGTATCCAATATAATGAGAACGAACCGCAACCCGTTATGACTGCCATCGATGCCATTCAACTCATTGACCAAAATATTTCTCAAAAAGTGATTTAAAAATAATTTTGTTTTCTTCAGATTTTGTAATTTTTTTCGTTTCTTCGTTTTAGAGCGAAATCACTGATAAAACTAAAATAAGTTCACATAATTATAATGAAGACATAACTATAGAAGATATCTCTGAAACCATTTCTGACGTCAAATCTATAAATTTAAGTGAAATTATCGAAGATATGACAGAATCAGAGACCGAATCAAATAAGACATCGGATACAGAAAAGGGAAATAGTTTGAGTCGAATGTCCGGTTGGAGTTCTACTCCTCAAAAGTCTGATGAGAGATCTGAAGTGGAAGACCAGAGTTATGACGCTATTCTTCAGAGCTATTCGACACAAGCAGTTCTTTCGAGTACTCCTGATATCCGTGATTTTGCGTCCATTGATTTTGAGAGCGCTATGATATCCAATGCAAACAGAGGTTTGGTCACCACTAAAGAACAGTCTCCCGACTCAGTATCTTCTGACTGTGATTTTGAAGTCATACCGAAAAGTGTTGTTTTAAATAATTCAGATCCCGAAACACAAAGATTTTTGGATCAATTGAACAGATTAGCCAATGAATGGGGACTCGACGAACAGGACTACAAATGTATTGCTTGCGGTCGACCTATTGGTATGATTTACGGAAAGTCTCGTTTATGTCATTTTGATGGTCACCACTATTGTCTCGATTGTCACACTAACGATGAATCTATAATTCCTGCGCGAGTTATTCATAATTGGAATTTCCGAAAATATCCGGTCGCCAAACGTAACAAACATTTATTGGTTACGACAGAAAGTGAACCACTTTTTGACATAAAAATTTTGAGTCCACTCCTGTATTCAATGGTTCCCGAAATGAAAGAGACATTAGAGTTGAGGACTCAGCTCTTCTATTTGCACGCATACCTCTTTACATGTCAGGAGAGTATTGCCATTGAAATGAGGAAAACTGTTTGGCCGCGCGAACATCTTTTCCAACACATCCATCTCTACTCTGTTGTCGATCTCTTTCAGGTTCTAATCATTTGTCTAAAATTCAATAGTAATTAGATTTTTGTTCTGAGTTTAGGTCCAAAGCAATCAATTATTGCAAACATTGGGAAAAGTGATATCATTCGCCAAAAAACATGTCCTGTCCTGTCCTTTATGTACTTTAAAGGGATATTTCTGTGAAATCTGTAAATCATCACAAATTCTTTATCCATTTAATACCGATTCAACCAAAAGATGCGAAAAATGTAAAACTGTTTTTCATTTAAAGTGTTTTATTGAGAGGTATGACAAACATTCCTGTCCTAAATGTCTAAGGATTGAAAGACGGGAACAACAGTCAGTCTTAACAGAAAAAACCAGTGAATCGATTTAATACGTTTACAATTTATTTATTTAATTAAAGTCAATAAAATTAATGCTTTAAATTTAATTTTAAGAAAATTTAATAAAAGATAAATTATTTTCGTTTAAATAATTTTCTTCTATTAAATAATCCAGAGATCCATCTCTTATCAAATAAAAGTTGTTTAAAACTAAAGTTACCAAGGTATTTAAAATTAAAAACATTTATAGTTCATCATCAAAATATTTTATCTTGATAACATATCAATTTTAATGATGTAATATAAGTTCTGTTTTATTATTTGATAACTTTTTATATAAAAAAATAATTTAATTTATTTAATTGAGTTTTGTTTATCCCTTTGTTTAGTAAGAAAACCATTAAAGGAATCAAAGTTTAGATAAGGAATACATTATTTTCCTGAACGCAAACATTCGTTCCATTAAGTAATGACTTTTGTCTTTACTTAAAATATGCATTTCATCAAAATTTAATCAATAATTCATTCCTTAAACCAATGATTAAAAGTTCATATTTGAAAAACAGTGAACTTTCTATAATTGGAACGCTCTATATCTGAGACAATCTATTTATCGAGCATTTATCTTGATAATAAATGTGCAATTCTTATGTATATCTTATTATATATAAGTCGAACACATTCTATATGTCAAACAAAAATGTTGTCTATATTTAGACGTTTTTATATATAAAGGCTTTTCTCTAATTATTTGAGATATCTTAAAACAAATTTAGCTTGATACATTAGAAGTAGAATTAATATTTTGTTAATAGTTATCAATTTGATGATTAATCGCACATATTATTTGTCTTCATTTGAGATTAAGAAGTCATAAGATATGAATATCACCTTGGTGAAGTAAATTTACTCATTTATCTCTCCGGTTATTATCAGAGATATTATAAAGAATTTTCATTAAATTAAATCTAAGTTTTTCATAGTTTTGAATGTTTTAAATACATTAATATATAAATACAAATAATTATTGGAAGTAATGGTTAATCATTTTTTGATTTAAAAAATAATTATAATTTAAGGGTTAGGTATGAGTTATGAAATTAGAAAAGTACTGACAGAGTACTGACAGTGTGAGTAAACTGCGATCCGTCTGAATACCATTTCAACACTACATTAGTGTAAGTCTGAGAAGTTCTCAGAAAAGAAATCATATTTCGATGGTTTAAACTTTAAGCTAAAGCGGCCGTCAATTTAGAGCTATTTTTGGCACTCATTTACTATTTTCTTAAGTTTGTGTCTCTTCAGGCGTGGCTTTAAGTCTACACTGGAGTTACGCTATAATCAGTTTCGTCTTTTCTAAACTATATTCCACCAAATGTTCGCTTCAACTAATAGGTTCTTAAATGAATAGTCTGTCCCTTAGAAAGAGTCTCAAAGTTTTGAATTACAGCAAAGACTCAAAAAAAGAAAGAGAGGGTGTATTCCATAGTAAACGGTCTGAACATCGAACTCATCACAACTTTTGACTAAAGCTTTAGACAAAAGTTATGATGAAAGACAATGTTATAGTCAGGTGTAACTGGACTTTACTACCTGTGCTTCTCATCACTTTTCACATCACTTTCTATAATGTAGTTAAGGGTCAGGTTTTGAACCCACCCTACTTCAATCTCGCTGAAGGAAGGAATGTATGTCTCAATTAATGTTTCAAACATTATATTTATTTGTCAAATAGATTAGTGCGACCGCGACCTGTGGTGAAAATGTGCCAGAACCCGAATTATACTGTAAACTCGTCGGTTCCAATTGGTTGGACAAACCCGAGAACGTTCACATCAACTTAATTCAAGTTAAGCACATTTCTTGAAAAATATTAGTCATAACAAATGAAATGGACTTTAGGGTCAGGCCTGTGACTTCTGTGATCCCAATGATCCCAATAGAGCACATCCGCCACAATATGCAATTGACGGCACAGAACGTTGGTGGCAGAGCCCACCCCTCTCTAGAGGGGCTAAATATAATGAAGTCAATTTGACAATAGATTTGGGTCAGGTAAGCACTTCCACTTCCATTTCTACAAATTATATCATTTCTTTAAATAAAATTATATTCAATTTGCAATATGTATGGCTTTCAATTAAAGAATGACCATGCTAATTAAAATCAAATAACTAGAACTTTTTCTGTAAAAAATGATGATATGATACAAAAATTCTATAAATTGATTGCAAACATCAAAAACTATTGGAAATTATTTTTCTTTCGGAGAATAAGTAATCAAAATATAAAAATATATTAATTTTATAATTCGTTGACCTTTTTTAACTGTTTTGTGTCCTTTTGAGTCCCTTTTTGAGGCCCTTCTCTTAAATTTATTAACAATCGATACCATAAAACAGAGCGACAGTTATGATAGATTCCAGTTCTCTTAACATATCATTTGTTTAGTTTAACTCAAATAAACAATCGATTGAATGATTTCAGCGCTTATATAATGTATAGAATATCTCAAAATGACTCTCAAAAGGAATTTTTTAAAGTTATATATATTTTATAATTCTATTTAAAATTAATATAATTAAACAATTTATACAAAAGAGTCTTAACTACTTAAACTGTAGTAATAAAAGGGGGGGTTTTCCGGAATAGCCAATAGGAGAGAAAAATGGGCAAAATATCCACTAGGATTTTGAAAGCATTACATCAACATCTATAGACAAGTCCTAGGTCTGTCAAGGTTTTTAACCCTAGTTGGTTATACCCCCTTAGAGATAGAGATCTTTTGCTATCCCTGGTACTAATATAATATAATGTAACGATAATTTTGTTACAAGTAATCTTGGTCATATTAAAATGGTGATAAGCTTTTCGAAGAAATTTTCCCTTGACAAATATCACGATAATCTCAAAGTTAGACTATAATAATGGAAAGAAATATTTTATGTCAAAAGGAATATATAATTAAAGGAAATTATGTTTTCATAAACTAATTTTTTGATCGGAAACAGTCTATAATTTCTTTACGAAAATTCTGTCACCAAATAATTAAACAATAATATAATGAAAGCCATTAATTGATTGAAACACAAATTCCGTTTATAACCGACAAAACTTTTATCAATTAATTTGTTTTTCAAAATTATGTTTCAAAGGCTCTAAAATATTGGCCTCAAATTAACGTCAATTAATTTCATTCGATATTATATTAGAATTATTCAAAAATTTGTTTCAATACTTTGAACAGGAATTTAATGTTGCCTATGTCTTCATTAAAATGGGTAACTCTCCCCGACCGGGAGTTTGGGCTCTGGAAAAATCAAGAGATTATGGAAAAACTTACAGTCCTTGGCAATATTTTGCCGACACTCCCGGCGATTGTGTCTATTATTTCGGTCACTCATCACTCGGACCTATTATTAGAGACGATTCCGTTTTATGTGAGACAAGATTTTCAAAAGTGGTTCCTCTCGAAGGCGGAGAAGTATTAACACCTAATTATTAAAACAATGTTTAAATAAACATTTGTTTAGATCGCGGTTTCATTACTGAATGGAAGGCCGAGTGCTGACAACTTTTCGATATCTGCTCCTCTCCAAGAGTGGAGTACAGCCACTAATATAAGACTTCGATTATTGCGTCCGAAAACTACTTTAGGACACTTACTATCAGTTGCCCGACAGGACCCAACTGTCACTCGAAGAGTAAATTTAAAGAGAAAATAGTTAATAATAATTTTAATCCTTTTCTTTAGTATTTTTATAGCATAAAAGATATAAATATTGGGGGCAGATGTGTGTGTAATGGACACGCCTCACAATGTGACCAAATAGATCCAACAGATCCATATCGAGTGTCGTGCAGTTGTCAACACAATTCTTGTGGCACTCAATGCGAGAAATGTTGTTCTGGATATCAACAGCACGAGTGGAGGCGCGCAACAATTAATGATCACTACGTCTGTGAGAAATGTAATTGTTTTGGACACTCAGATGACTGCTATTATGACAAAGAAGTCGATAATAAAAAACTAAGTCTTGACATAAACGGCAGATATAGTGGTGGAGGGGTTTGTGTCAATTGTCAGCACAACACCGAAGGAATTAATTGTAATCAATGTAAGCCCGGATTCTTTAGACCCAGAAATAAACCAATCGATGCACCGGATGTATGTCAGCCCTGTCAGTGTGACCTACATTTCTCCACTGGAAATTGTACTGAAGGTAAGTTACCTTGCTCATTTTTTAATTTATAGCTAATATTAACTGATACTATAAGGAAACGGACAGTGTCAGTGCAAAAAGAACTTTTTGGCCCCACTTTGCGACCGATGCAGGTATGACACTCTTGGCACTAATGCCACTTTTGACACAAATCACATAAATTAGACGAAAAGCATATTTTTTTATAATACAAAACATTTTTATTTCAGTTACGGTTATTTTGGTTATCCTCAGTGTGAAGAGTGTCACTGTTTTCCGAACGGCACACACGGAAACGGTAGTAATACTTTTATTTGATTTATATCTTAACTTTGCTTTATGACAGTCTGCGAACTGACGACTGGGAGCTGTCCCTGCATTAATGGTATGCTTTTATTATGAAAACAATTTTTAAATGGAATCAAATTAATTGTTAGGCTATACCGGAAAGTATTGCAAACAATGTGCTCAGGGATACTTTGGTTTCCCAAAGTGTGAGCCCTGTAACTGTCACTCTTCTCACTCTTTGAATAACTTGTGTGACATCGAAAGTGGTCAGTGTTCGTGTTCTAACAATTATGGTGGGCGTCAGTGCGACGAATGCTCTATCGGTTTCTATAATTATCCTCGTTGTGAATACTGTCAGTGCAATACTATTGGAACCAATGAAAGCATTTGTGACACGAAGACTGGTATTTGTCACTGCAAAGAAGGCTATGGGGGTGAGCGCTGTGACCGCTGTGCAAAGGAAAGCGGTTATTTCGGATATCCTAATTGTACGAAATGCATGTGCGATGAGATCGGCTCTTATGGACAGAGCTGTGACTCTTACGGAAAGTGTGCCTGTCGTCAGAACTTTGGTGGACTTAAATGTGGTGACTGTTCGCCTGGATTTTATAAATATCCCGAATGTCTTCCCTGTGCCTGTGATTATAGGGGATCCAATGGTGTCTCCTGTGATTACACTGGTCGTTGTATTTGCCAAGATAAGTTTGAAGGTATTATCTATTCTTTTAATATAAAATAATTAATTTATTAATAATTATTAAAAAAAGGAGAAAAATGTGGAAAATGTAAGGAAGGATATTATAATTTCCCGGACTGTGAGGGTAACTATTATTCAAATATATTTATATTTTAAGTCTAATTTATTGTAAATTTGATAGAATGTAATTGTAACCCTGCTGGTTTAGTCGCTCAATTTGGTGGTTGTGATAAAGTGCAGCGAGGTAAATTATGTGAATGCAAAGAGAGAGTGAAGGGAAGGATTTGCAATCAGTGCAAAGACTTGTATTGGAATTTACAAATCACTAATCCTTTCGGTTGTGAGGAATGTTTATGTAATCGGAACGGAACTATCGGTGGAATTGGTTTATGTGATGTTGTGTCCGGTCAATGCGATTGTAAACAAAACGTAAAGGGAAGGGTTTGTGACTCGTGTAAAGATGAAACTTATGGTCTGAGTACTGGAAATCTATTCGGATGCGTTGACTGCAACTGTGATGTCGGGGGTGCCGTTCATTCGATTTGTAATAAAACGACCGGAAATTGTTTGTGTAAACCACGAATTCGAGGCCAGCGATGTACTGAACCCATTGATGTGACGTATTTCCCAACTTTCTATCAATACCAATATGAAGCCGAGGATTGGAGAAACCCATCGACGGGCTCACCCGCAAGATTTGGTTACGATGAGTCTGTATTCCCAAACTATTCGTGGAGGGGTTACTCCACTTTCACAGATCTTCAGAGAGAAATCGTTACAAATTTAACGATTCAAAAGCCGAGTATATATCGAGTGATTATTAATTACGTAAATCTAAATTCTGAGACAATAAGTGGAAGCCTTACATTCACTCCTTCCGAGTCGTTTGGAGAAACCCAACAGAGCAGTTCCATTATTTTTGAACCAACTAAAGAACCTCGACGTCTGTATGTTGTGGGAAAGCCGGGTCTTATTATTGCTCCGCTTGTATTAAACCCGGGACAGTGGGCTGTCTCTCTTAAAGCAGATAAAAATGATTTATTCATTGATTATATAGTACTCATACCTCAGGCATATTTCGATCAGACAGTATTGTCAGAGCGACCGAACGAGCCCTGCATTCTTTCCAAACAAAATCTTTGCAAACATTACGCTTATCCACAATTACCGGATGATAGTTCTGTTGTGAGGGGACAGTCGGCCTTTTTATCCGATGGCGACGCCCGTTCCAATGCAAAAGTGTTTAATGACGCTGAAACTCTCGGAAAGTTAAATTACCAAGGCAGTCTTGCCCAATTAGATAAGGATCAGCCGAGAATTATGTTAGATTTGGCGATCGAGAAGAATGGTTCCTATGCTTTCCTTATCAGTTATCACAACCCAAACATAGAAGGAATAGAGAATAAGGAACCTGCTCAATTGATTATTGAAACAAAAGCACCGGATGGCAAAGTGATCAGCACTGATATGATCCAATTGGCGGACTGTCCCTATACTTTCATTTGTCGTCAAATAGTAACCGACAAAAGCGGACAAATTTCATCTTTCATTTTGGGCTCTGAATTCGTTCAGTTGACTCTTATTCTGCCCGAAACAACTCCTGAATCATATTTGTTAGGGATAGACACTGTCGCTGCCGTTCCATATCCTAACGACTGGTCAATGGATAATATGATTCTTCGATTTGTATGCATTAAAAAGAATAGCGAATGCATTGAATCTTCATTTTCATTGGTTCCGGAGGCAAATAAAGTGAGACTTTAACTGATATTAACTTTCATTCAATTTTATAAAATAATTATTACTTTAAGATTGAGTTCGAAAAAGACCAAAACAAAGAAAGAATATCAGATCGAATGCCATATGAAGTGAAAGATCCCGAAAAAATGAAAAACTCTTTACCACAACTCATTCATTTGGAAGGAAAGGAGCCTACAGTTGATATTAGAGGAACTGTCCCTCGAAGAGGTTTATACACATTTATTCTACACTATCATCAGCCGGAAAACCCCAGTTTTGAAATCGAGACTCTTATACAAAATGGTTTATTCCATAACGGAATTGTATCCGTGGATCACTGCCCCACTCGCAGTGGCTGTCGTGCAGTTATACGACAAAGGGATACAAACGCCACTTTCTTTCAGGTGGACGACAGTTTTATGCTCACCTTAAAGGCTCCCGAAAACAAAGACATTTGGGTTGACTACATTCTTGCCGTTCCCGTCGATAGTTATGACCCAAATATATTGGAAATTAAGGCAAACGAAAAGACATCGAATGCTGTCTCTCAATGCGTCCAAAACTCATTTTATATAAATCCGGACGAAGCGAGCGGTCAGTCATTTAAACAATTTGTCTCAAATAATCCTTTACTAAATATTCTTCAGATTTCTGTCGTTCTGCCATTTTTTCAATTACCGTCGATTTTAATGGAGGAGCCCTTCCCTGTCAGTGCAATACAGATGGATCTTATGATTATAAGTGTAAACCATTTGGGGGTCAATGCAATTGTAAGCCTAATGTTATCGGAAGAACGTGTTCGCGCTGTAAAACTGGTTTCTATGGCTTTCCTCAATGTAAAGCATGTGACTGTCCGTCGACAGCAGTTTGTCATCAAGTTACTGGAGAATGCATATGTCCTAGGTATTATTTTTTATGAGTTATTGTCTAAACACTGAAATTAAATGTATTTCAGAGGAGTGACTGGCGATCAGTGCAATCGATGTCTTCCATTAACTTTTGGTTTCGATCCAATAATTGGTTGCGTCGACTGTGATTGTGAACCCTATGGAGTACAAAACCGGGACCTACAGTGCGATGTAGAGACGGGTCAATGCAATTGCAAACCTAATATTGTGGGCCGTAATTGCAATAAATGCAAATCAGGTTTAACTCAAAAATAAAGTATAATTTTATTCACTCATGGCTTCAATCTTAGGATTTTGGTCATACCCTCACTGCCAGCTCTGCAGATGTGACATAAGGGGAACCACTGAAGATATATGTGATCAGAGCACTTCCCGATGCTTTTGCAAAGAGAACGTCGACGGAGATTATTGCGATCAGTGCAAACCCGATGCTTATTATCTCCAGGAGAGTAATGCCAAGGGTTGCACAAAATGCTTTTGTTTCGGCACAACTGATCGGTGCACGAGTTCTAATCTGCATACCATCCAAATATTAGCGATGGAACAAAACTGGAAAATAGTTAGTCTTTTGTTTACTGAAAAGCATATGGAAGTCCATCCAATCAGTGAAAACCACATTAAAGTGGAGTACGGGTCGGGAAAATTGAAATTAAAACAACCGGACATAAGGACCGACTCAAACACTCACCTAATTATGTATTTCTCTTTACCCGAACAATATTTGGGAAATCGAATTACATCGTATGGCAGTTCTCTTCGATATAAATTAACGAATACTAAAGACCCCCAAAATGAAGACTCCACTGGAATAGTGGCGGCGGATCTCATTCTATCCGGAAATAACATAACTATAATTCACGAACACTTTGAACAGCCCTCAATTGGAGAGATATTTGATTTTACGATTAATCTCACGGAAAAAGAGTTCAGGCATTTGAACGGACATGAAGTGAGTCGGGAGCAAATCATGATGGTACTTGTTCGATTAAATGCCATTTACATCAGAGCCACTTACTTCGAGCCTATATTTGAAATCCACCTTGATAATGTTCTACTCGACAATGCAATTGAAGGCAAAAGACTGGGTGACGCTCCGCGATCTTTGACTGTCGAACAGTGCAATTGTCCTCAAAATTATAGGGGAACGTCTTGTGAGGTATTATTCAATACTTAATTATTTTATTTTTCTAATAAAATATAATTTTTTTCAAAGGAATGCGCGAACGGATATTACAGAGCGCCAACCGGTCCATATCTAGGATTCTGTTTGCCGTGTAATTGCCATGGTCACTCTAATGAGTGCGATCCCATAACTGGCAAATGCTTCAACTGTCAGTTCAATACAGAAGGAGATCATTGCGAGAGATGTATATCTGGTTATCATGGTGATGCCTCAAGAGGTCTCTTCCAAACCACAAATCTTTATTTGGAAACTAAATATTGTTTTTTTATCGATAGGAACTCCTTATGATTGTCTGATATGCGCCTGTCCTCTACCCGTTCCCAGCAATAAGTATGTCTTAGTTCTGTAAATTTGAAATCATTTGAATTTTAAATAATTATTTGTATTCAATAGTTTTGCCAATAGTTGTGAGGTATCGCCTAATGGAGTGGAAATCACCTGTCAGTGTAAAGAAGGTTAGTCTATATTCACCAGGGTAATTTATTTAAAATCAATTATTTCCAAAAATCTATACAATTAAAGGTTATTTTGGAGGGCGTTGTGACGTATGCGCCGCCGGACACTTTGGACGACCAGAAGTAATCGGAAGCAGTTGTCAGTCTTGCAATTGTAGCGGAAATATTGATTACACAAATCCGAACAGTTGTGAGTCCACGACTGGAGAATGTATACAATGTCTGTATAACACAACCGGCAGATCCTGTGAACTGTGCGCTAATGGTTATTATGGGGACGCAATTCATATGAAGAACTGTTCGAAATGCAGTTGTGATGAGTGCGGAACTGAAATCTGTAACCACTGGTCGGGTGAGTGTAAGTGCAAACAAAATGTTGTCGGAAGAGATTGCGAGAGCTGTGCAGCTGATCACTGGGGATTCAAAACATGTCAGGGCTGTCGACAATGCAATTGCAATATCGGCGCCGTTGGCACAGATTGTGACGACTCTACCGGACAGTGCAAATGCAGACCCGGTGTTACCGGACAGACTTGCAATACTTGTGAACCAGGTTATTGGAAATACAGTCAATTTGGGTGCACCTGTAAGTTCTTTGAGTTCATTATTACTTTTAGATTCCAATTAATTTATTATTTCTTTGAAAGCGTGTAATTGCGCTGAAAAGTACTCTTATGGCGTAGTTTGTGACCAACAGACGGGTCAGTGTCAGTGTCTTCCAGGAGTAGTGGGTGAAAAGTGCGACAGTTGTCCCCATCGTTGGGTATTTATTCAGAAAACGGGATGTCGAGAATGTGGTCCCTGCGTTCACGAGTTATTGGACGACACGGATGCTCTCAAACTATTGATCGATCCCTTAAGGGATGAAATTCAAGATACGTCTTCCACAGTATTTGCTTATCGAAGACTGAGTCACGTCAATAAATCTATGGCAATGAGTGAAAACTTGGTTGAAGAAATGAAAAAGAATCCACGAAAAATTGATTTACTACCACTCTTTGCAAGGGCTCAGAATCTGAGTCAAGACAGTGAAGCACTTCTAAGCAAGGTATAATTTCATTATTTTTAATTATTTTAATATTTTTTTTTTTTGAAGAGTGAGTCCACGTTCAAGGAATTGGTCCGAATTTTGGTGGAGGCGTCGTCTGTGAGGGACGACTCAGAAATGATGGATTCACTCATCCAAAAAGCAATCAATAAATCAAATCTTGTCGTCGAAGATCTCAAAAAACTTGAAGAAGGCTTTCAATCGGCGTCTGCTCTAATTGCAGAGGATATCGAACGGAAGATAACTGAAGGCAATTGGGTTCTCTCAGAACTCAATAATAAGACATTCGATGGCTCTCATAATAAAACTAAACAAGAGATCGAAGAAGTCAAAAGTCTTTTGGAACGAATGAATAAATTCAAAGAACCGGCTTTTAATGCAAAACAACAAATCAATGAAACCAATGAAAGAGTCGTCAATATTATTAAATTATTATCGGAATTAATGAACAAAAGCCACGACTCTTTGCGAACTATTGTCAGAGCAGAACAACTCAACACTCAATCTGTGAACCGTCAATTCGACCAACAATTAAATTCTATAAAAACTGGTAATGAAGAGGTCCAACAATTTGTTAACAAATCTAATTCATTGCTCAACGAAATCAAAAAGTCTATGATTTCTACGGAATCTATTATCGTTGATTTGGAGAGTTCTTCGAGACGTCTGGAGGATGAAAATATCAAATTTAAAAAAGCAATTAATAGATCACAAATAGAAACGTCAGAAATTCGACCCAAAGTATACGAAGCAAAGGAACACTCGAAGACACTTAAAAGACAAAGTGATTCTTTGGAGAGAGTATTCTCTGAGACACGCAATAAAGCCAACGACCCGATGAGGGCCGCCAACGCTTACAACTCAATTGTCGATTCTTTAGCAAATTCTTCGACTTCTGCCCAAAACGCTGTAACTTCAGCAGAAAAGGCGTCTTCAGGTACTGTCTTCGATGGTTTGGATCAGTACAAAGTCAAGAGTAGAGATCTCGTCAGTGAATCCCTAAAACAAAATCGAAAGATTGAAACAGAATTAGAGAATCAGTTGAAAAAAGCGGTTCTTCGCGTTAATGATATCGAGAGTCAAATAACGATTTCAAATACAAATCATACTTTAATTAACGAAGAGCTCAAAAAATTCTCCGACAATAAGTATTTGCAAGACTTGGGAACAAAGGCTGCGTTGGCCGCAGATATGGCAGACTCTGCGGCAAAAAAAAGTGAACAAAATATTGGAGTTTTAGCGCTTAGAGTAGAAGAAATCAAAAAGAATTCAGAAAAAGTACCTCAAGATATGAATGACGTGAATAATGCCATTCGAATGAGTCAAAACTATCTGGACATTTCCACTAAATATCCAGAAATTAACAAATTTGAAGAAATTAAGAATAATTTCGATAAATTGAAATCATTGAGAGACGGATATAAGGATAAGATTAATCAGTTACAACGGAAAATTGATCTTGCTAAGTATCAAGCTAACAGAATAAAAGTTGCGGCAGAATTTAATCACGAATCAAGTTTAGAGTTGAATACACCCGAGTCATTGACAGAGTCGGCCACTCATACAAAACTGTCGCTCTTTTTCCGAACAATGGAAGAAAACGGTCTCTTGGCTTATATCGGAAATCCTATTGCAGTGAATCCCAAATCAAAGAGCAAACGCTCGGAAACAGTGGACGACGAGTCGGACGATAAGACACAAAATTCTGAGAAGAAAATCATTTCTTTCGATTATATGTCTCTGGAATTAATTTCGGGTAATATTGTTCTTAACTGGGATTTGGGCGCCGGAACCTCAACTCCGATTCGAAATGAGAAATATGTTAGCGATTGGAAATGGCATCAAATCATTGTCGAACGCATCGGTAAATCAGTGAAAATGACGGTCAAATCTCAGGCAGAAGAGGATTCGAGATCTGAGGGTTCATTGCAGGGACCCTCCACTGTATTCAATTTGGATCCACAAAATACTCGTATTTTTATTGGGGGGATACCAAACAATATTCAGGTGCAGAGCGCTATTCAGTCTAAAAAGTTTAGGGGTTATATCGAAGAAGTGGTTTTAGGAGACAATCCTCTCGGTTTGTGGAACTTTAAAGAAAGCGAAAGGGTTACCGCAACTAAAGAAAGGGAACAATTGGTTGTTTTGGATTCATCGGATGGCCTTTACTTTGATGGTAGTGGTTATGCAGTGCTATCACGGGGTCGACTCAATTTAACAAAAGAAACATATATTAGACTAAAATTTAAAACCTTTGCGAGGGAAGGCCTACTCTTTCTTATTGGTCAGGAAAGAGACTTCTTAGCGCTTGAGATTAAGGATGGATTAGTTTCTTTCAAATATGATTTGGGAAGCGGTCCGTATGTCCTCATTTCAAACGAAACGCATAACGACGGCAATTGGCACTCAATTCTCGCCAATAGATTTGAGAAGGAGGGCGCCATTTCCGTGGATGGAGTGCTTCTCTCACACGGAGAGGCTATTGGTTTGAGTACTGAACTCTCAACAACTGATGATATTTTTATTGGAGGTTATCCAGATCATCACCAGTTCTATGAAGTGACAAATGTTGACTTCGAGGGCTGTATTAAAGAACTACAAATCGGAACCGAACAACAAAACTTACAAAATTTGAAAGAAGTGTTGAGGGCAGTGCCCGGATGTCCCTCAAGTTCTGGCAGAACGGCTTCTTTTAGTAATGAATCGACGGGTTATATAGCAATTGAGTCGGACATCAATTTGGACCGAAACGTTCAAATCACTCTTAATTTTAGAACAGTTAACTCGAGAGGACTTTTATTTTATGTATCCAATAGTGACCACTCCTCTCATTTAGCCATTTATCTCGAAGACGGGACACTTAGTCTTCGGGTACAACCGGGAGGTTCGATCCGTACCGAACAACGAACATATAATGACAAACAATGGCATTACATAACCGCCTCTTTTACACCGGAAAGACTCCGATTAGATGTGGACGACATTAACTCATTTACAATCGAAACCACCGAAAGAAATGAAATGACTTTAGGCGCGTCCAAAATCATATATTTTGGTGGAATTCCCGCACAAATCTCTTCTCACCCCAACTTTCCGTCGACAGTTCCGACCACTTTTGTTGGCTGTTTCGGTGACGCCACTGTTAATGAGAAATTCCAAAACTTTGCGGACACTAATAATAGACCGAACGCTTCGTTAACTAATTGTCCGCTCAATGATAACAAGAGCTTTGATTTCAATAAACCTGAAGAAGAAATTAGAGCCCTTACCGATGCTGTCAAAACTGATAAACCAGATCCTAATCTTGAGGTAACTTCGAGGTCACCATTGGTTACTCGACGACCAACAAAACAGCCGCCACCCATTGGTCAGTGCAAACTTTCAACTGTTCCGTCCAAAGACGTTACGCCTTCTACTGACAAATCCATCCGATTTGGAGACACTCATTGGAGTCGACATGAATTTGAGATTTCCACTGAAGTGGCCAATGGTTTGACTGATGAAAGCGGTTTCCAAATTGAGTTCAAAACTGCATATGAAGAGGGAGTCATCTTTTATGTGACCTCAGCCAATAATATCGATTACGTTAGTCTCTATCTTTTGGAGGCAAAAGTGCACTACGCCTGGGATTGTGGGTCCGGTCGGGCTATTCTGGTGTCAGAGCGCACATATAACGACGACAAATGGCATAAAGTGACGTTCAGTCGGAAGGGACGCAATGGTATTATGCGTATCGATGACGGAAAAGAAGAGTATACAACAGCTTCTGCCGGAAATACTAACTCTTTGAATGTTAAGTCACCCATTTATATCGGAGGTATACCCGAAGACCTGAGCAAAACGGCTAAAAGCAATCTGAGAGGAGTGGAAAAGACAGGATCGCTCTCATCAAATGTTGTCACTTCATTCCCGGGTTGTCTCCGAGAATTGAATATTCATGCAAATAAATACGAATTTGGAACTCAAAGTCTCGCATATAATGTGTCCGACTGTACACCTAATGTAGAATCCGGTTCATTCTTTCATTCAGACGGCGGACATATTCGTCTTTATGACGAGTTTAGAGTCGGTTCACAATTTAATGTCAATTTAGAGATAAAGCCACGAACGCTGTCAGGAGTTCTGTTGGCGATCTTCGGACAAACCGATTATCTCATAATATATTTAGAAGAGGGAAAATTGACTTTTGTTGTGGACAACGGAGCGGTGAGTCAATGGACATACACTTTCAATGGACTCTCAATCCCTTATAAAATGTTTATTGAATTTAGGGTCCGATTAACGTCACTTTTAATCCGGAGTCCAAATATTACTTCTGTGACGGAGACTGGCATTTGATAGAAGCCAACAAAATCAATAATGTGGTCACTTTAAGTATCGACAGACAGGGTATGGAACCGGGTATTGGTATCGGAGGCGTTTCATCTACAGATACAAAGGACCCGCTATATATCGGTGGAGTTCCCGATTCTTTAAGACAAGCGAAAGGATTGGTCGACAATTTCGTGGGCTGTTTACGAGTTCTTGTAATGAATAGTCGTCGCCATTCACTGAGTCATTCTCGGGTTGAGGGACACATCACTCTTAATACCTGTTCTACGCTCTGAACAATAGATTAAAACAATAAAAGTTCACAAAATTTCTAAAATAATATCAAAATTTTGATTTCGTTTATTATTTGTTCGACTTTTGAGACGAATCTGAAATCGAGGAAAGTTTTGGTAATTTTATTCGATTGGAAATTCCTTTATTGAAAGCCTTTACACTATTTGTATGTTTTTCAATACATAATAAATTTAATGAGCATTGATTTGGTGTGAAGTGAATCACTTTTTTTATATAATTCACATAAGAATAAGTGACTTCAAAAAATTCATAATAGACTCAATACTAAGTTATTGTGTAGATTCTGATCCCGGATCGAAGAGTAGAGCCAATAGCTCTTTATTCATCCCTTTATATATATTATTCTGAAAGAGGAACTGATAATATGCAGTCAGGGCTGGTCTACATAACAGCTATATATTACTGTATATTACTTTATAGAATTTTTCGCTCCACTGATCGCTATTGAGTCCAATATATGTGATATATAAGTGATGAGCATTTTATCAGTCAATACAAAGATTCTATTGTTATCCACTCATGCGGTTAAATAAGATCTTAATAGAGGGTCAAAAAGGCCAATACATGTGACTGTAGTCACTATCCTTACAATCGCTACCATTCTATTCAAAAAACTCATTCAATCAGTTGAGGTGAAAGTGTATCAGCTCTGAGTCTATTTTTTAAATTCATGGTATGATATGACACCACTCTTAGTCACTCAATCAATAGTCATAAACTTTTTGTCGAATATTTCATTTGTCATTAAAAGTGAGATATAATTTAAATACAATCAGTTTATGAGACTTAAAACAGAACAGAAGACAATCGAAATACTTTTCTTTCAAATGTTTGACTAAATATTATAAACTATTTTGAAGTCACTATAAATTTATGGAAATTAACTATTAATTCAATCTTAAGTCTTGGAAATATTTGGCGATTAATCACATCAACATCTTTTAACAATTGCTTTGAAATATGAACAAAAGATGAGTAAGCACATATATAGTTTTAATTCTTTTTGTTATTTCATTAATTTTGAATTTAAAATTAAAAAGAATACAATTTTTATAATCATTTGATTTAAATATAATTAAAGAACTATTTATTAAAAATTATTTTTAAAAATATTTTAATAATAAAAAAATAGTTAAAGTATTTGTTATTTATTGATAATAATTAATAAACAAATATAAATAAATATTTAATAAATCTTAATATTAATAATAATAGTATTTATTATATAACAAAGAAAAGGTTAAATTGAGTACACTTTTGATGACATAGAGTTATATCAATTACTATAAAAGAGAATTTGAAACAATTTCCGCCTTAAATATGTTTTTCGATTAAATCAAATCCTTGACTGAAATAATGACTGAAATAATAACTGAAATCAATAGAAAGAATGAAACGACTTTTAGACTACTGTTCCCAAAGTGTTGGTCTCTTATAATAAATCTAAACCTTTAAAAACCAAATTAATATTATTTACTTTAGGAATAAAAAGAAGTTTTGATTAAAGGCTGAGTATATAATTGATTCTTTCAATTTAATCAAAGATAGTTCTCTGGGTTAGTGATGATGGATGAAAGACTACTGGAAACCAATGAGAGCCGTTTAGAACAACGCAACTCCTCTTTCCTATTAGAAGAGAGTTGATTGAAGTATAGCAACAGTTACCGACCCTATCGTTTGGCTCTCAATTCAATAAACTTGCAATTAATTCGGTATAAAAAAAAGAAAAACCAAATTATTTAATGATGTGATTAACGCATAAATCGCTAAAAATGAGTGAAACTAAAGATTTAAACGATGCAACCAATTGTAACCCAAAGACAGTTCCCATTATTGGAAATTCTAACTCTTCATCTCAACTGAATCTTTCAATTGATAATAAAATGTCATCTTTTCCACAATCGATATCCACTCCAGTAATGAACACATTTAATAACAATTCGAGAAAGATTTCCAACATTACAATTGTGAGATCAGAACAAAATATCGGACAGACTTTTGTTCCTGAGTCTGATCGCGAGACCTGGAATAAAAAACTCGACTTTTTATTATCTGTGATTGGATTTGCTGTCGATCTCTCCAACGGTATATTATTTTAATAAAATTTGATTCACTTCTTAATTAAATATAATTAAATTGAAAGTTTGGCGATTCCCTTATCTATGCTTCAAAAATGGTGGTGGTGAGTTTATTATTTTATGAATTTATTCAATAAATATTAAAATTTTTTATTTTTAACAAAACCAAAACAAATGATTACAAAACTATATAATATAAACAAAAGTTATTTAAAAAGTAGTTTATTTTGAAATTCTCAGACTTTTTAATTGGGAAGTCATTAATATAGAAATTCTTTCGTATTCTTAAACAGTTTAACAAAATGTTTATAAAATGAAAGTTTTCCTAAAAAACTAATTGAAATTTTTTCGACTATAAATTAGTAAATTAGTTGTCATCAACAGAAAACTGCTCATGGCATCTCTCTCTCTCTCTCTCTCTCTCTCTCTCTCTCTCTCTCTCCACATTCTTATTATGGCTAATTTGTAGGAATATTAGGAAGTGTTGATGAGATTCTCTAAATTCATTCGAAATGTTTGAACATTTTTAGGAGCGTTTCTTATTCCATACCTAATAATGTTAGCCGTTGGAGGTATTCCTCTATTTTTCATGGAATTGGCATTAGGACAGTATCATCGAAAAGGTGCCATCACTTGTTGGGGAAGATTAGTTCCGTTGTTCAAAGGTTTGTATTGACATATTTAGACCAAAAATGATCTGAATTTAGGACTCAATACATTTACATTCTATTAGACATCAATTCTTAACAATTTTAACATTATTTGGGCTCAAAATAATCTACAATTTTTAAACTCTGAATATGACTAATGTTTGAGTCATTTTAGTTTCAAAGACTTATAATTTATATTTTTTAAAATTTCAGAGAAAACTAAAATACTATCGATACTAAAGAATAAAATAGATTAATGTTTTTAAAGACCTTGCTACTAATGGTTTTTAATTTAGAACAATATGTACATAAGAAATATCAGCGATTAATTAAATCATAATTAGTCTAAAAGTGCAGAAATGGTGTCGCTATCACTTCATTCCTAAAATTTTAATATAATATTCAAACATAAGTCTTAGTATAAAAGATTAGAATTAATTAGTACTTAAGAAGTTTGTTATTATAATAAGTATTTAGCATGATAAATTTCATTTGAGATAAATTTCATAAAATTAAATTGAAATAACTTCAATAGTTTGACGAATAGTAAGAATTATTTGATTTTAAATTAATGGATAATTTTAATGAATTCAGGTGTCGGCTATTCTGTTGTTTTGATAGCATTTTATGTAGACTTTTATTACAACGTAATAATTGCCTGGGCACTTCATTTCTTCCTGAGCTCGTTTTCTACGGAATTACCCTGGACCAAATGCAATAACATATGGAATACTCCCGATTGTTATGAATTAATGAATGACGACATATTCAACAATTTAACCTATTCGGGATTCACAAGAAACTCATCAAAGAAGAAATCTGCGGCATCCGAATACTTCAAGTAATCCAATTTCATTAATCGTTTATTTCTTTAATTTTCAAAATCACTTAAAACTATAAAAAGAGAACAGAGTTTTAAATCTCATTTACTTTTCAATTATTTAATTTTAAACAAATCTATGAATTCTATTCAGAAGAAGTTTTTGCCAAAAGTTTAGTTTATATAAGTTTTAAACATTGAATATGTTTTGTAACCTCTTTTCAAGTTTTGAATATTTGAAAATAGATTTTAACAAAAATTTGATTTTTGATGAAAATATTCAATATTTGACAAAATATTTCGAGAGATTTGATTGAAGAATAAGTGAGAAAAGAGTCAAACATTGAAAAGAGAGTTAACCACAAGTGATTGACATCGCAATTGGATTTTCTCTTCAATAAATATAGGATTTCTTATATACACAGATATATGAATGCATATAAAAGTATTGAACAGAAGTGAATGTTTAACGACAGTCCCATGTAATGAGTCTTTCTTTCACTTGATTTCATAACACAATCGCATCGCATGTAAGCGAAACCATTTGTCAATTGCTGACCAAAATTCTAGTGGTTGTAATAAATTTGATGACAACCTATTTCTTGCATCCGTGGCTATTACTTCACTTAATTCTCTCAATTTTCTTATTCTTTCATTAACTGAATTATTCGATCGCAAGAAATATTCATTTCATGATTCAATTGAAAACACATTTATTTCACAATTCAATTGTTATTAAAAACAAAACATTTTAGAGAAACATTTCATAACATTTCAATAAATCTCAGTTCAGAGTTAAAACATCTAAAAAAATGACACTCACTTAGTGTTTGGCTATTTTAAAATACTCTACTATACCCCTATTGTTAAGAAGAATGACCAAAAAGCCAAATATTCCCTATGAAATGGTCCGTGGTCATCCCTGAAATTTATTACTTTTTTTTAAAAAAAAGTTAGTTGTGTTAATTATAATCATTGATATTCAAATGGGAAAGAAATACAGTTATAAATGAGTTCTTAGGGATAAAAATTTTTGCACATAATTATTCAAATTTTGTTGATACCTGAACTTACCATAGATAAAACCTTAGATAAAAAATATCGTGCACTTAACATGCACATTCTGATCTTTGCTATCAAAAAGGTCTTTTATTTTCATCAATTTTTCAGATCTAATTAAATTAATTTATATTATTTTTTATAAGAGTATATAAATGAAACAAAAGTTATTTTAAGATCTATTACTTATTTTTAATCAAAATTTTTATAATAGATCTTGGTATATTTATTTATTTTTATAAAATAAATTTTGTAAATTTTAAGAAAATCTAAAAAACGAGGTTAACATTGATTTTCAAATATAATTTGTTATAATATTTTTCAGCCGTGGATTTCTTCAGTTTCATCAGAGCACTGGAATTAATAACTTGGGAACAATCAGATATGAGATTGTCCTCAGTTTGTTTGCAGTTTATATTATTTGTTATTTCAGGTAAAATATCTCAAAACAAATACTTTTTCACTTTTTAAAAAAATTCCTTTTTGTTTGAGTTTAGTCTTTGGAAAGGAATTTCAACTTCAGGTCAGAACTGATTCTTTTCGGAGAAATTTATTATTTTAAAGTGTTTTCGGATAAAAATTAGAACAAAAATAGAGTTAACTAAAGTTTTTATTTATATACAATTTTTTGGAATAAATTAAACAAAATTAAGAAATGAGAAAAAGAAACCTTACTTACAATGAATAAGTTCTAGTTTCGAGTTTTTTTTAAAGAAACTCATTTTGAGGAATATTTGTCAACAAATTCTAATGGGTTCTCATTTATATTGGGAATACACAAGAGCACCCCATCCCATTCCAACACATTGAAGACTACTTCTCTGAGAAATATTTCTAAGAAAGTTTCGCAACAAATCTATTCTAGTCCCAATTCTTCTAAAAATTATTTTTATTAATATATTTAATGATTTTTATTGAAAACAATTTTGAAATTAGAGTTTAGGATCGAATTAAGATTTCAGGAAAACCAAAATAAGGTATAGCATGGTCAGTTAATATGATTCTTCACTAAAATTCATTGTTTATAGTTGTTTTGGTTTTTAAATTTAGTTTATAACATAGGTCAAAAATAAGATAGGTACTTATTCAGATCTATTTTCAACTGTAATAAAAATAATCTAAAGAGACAACTCTTTTTTATAAATTCTTATTTAGTCATTACTTTTTAGACACAATTTATATTTTGAACAAAATTTGTTAAATAATATAATTGTTTAAAAACTGTAGATTTAATATTTTTAGAAAAATTTAGTATTTTTAGGCTTTAAAAACACCTAAAATAACAGTTTTTTGAAATTAGTATTTTTGAGTCAAAAAACCCTAAAATTTTGTATTTTTTCGTTATTTTTAAGCATAAAATGATTAAAATTGACAAAAAAAACCTCAAAAACGTTTAAAATATTCTAAAATACTAAAATAATAATGAAAAATAGTATTTTAAACCATTTTAGACATTTTGATATATTCCTTATGAATTCATTTTATTCACATTTAGCAGAAATGCCCTAGGTTCTTTACGTTCAAATTATTAGAGAAAATTATTCAATGATTAAAATATTACTTAAATTTATTTTAGGAATAAAATTAAATAAACAATAAAGAAATGTAAGAAAATTCTAACTCTTGCCTCGAGCACTACCTTTTTTGTAAATGAAATTAATTAAATAAATCATTAGTGTTAAGACAAATTAATATTCATATATCGCTACTACTATTGCTTTATTAGAATCTATGCTTCAAATTATTTAAATGATATAAAGTAATCAAATTTTTTTTCTGATATATTAATCGAAGAGAAAATTGTTTTCGTCTGAAGTCATAATAAAATTTTATATTTTTCTCAATTTTTAGAATTATTTCAAAACAAAACGTTTTAAATAATATCTATAAAAGTAGTGGAATGTGTCCTCTGGTGAGACATTACAATAAAAATGATTTACGATAATATACAGACTAATACAAAAGTGAGGTCCGGTCCGTTACCTCTTGAAAAAATGACCACATTTACAATGAAATCACAAAAAGCTCTTTTGCTCTCATATCTTAAATTGAGAATTATTTTAATTTTTGGTCCAAATTTAGGAAATTGAGATTTAGACCATTTATTTTATTTCGCAAATATATAACTATTTTTTTTCTCATTCCATGTCATTCAACAAATTCTGTTCACAGGAAAGGTATGATATAATTTTGCAAATTCAGCTTAAAATCTCATAATTAATGATTATTGCATTGAATATAATTAGTGTTGGGCAAAATTTCCTTCCCTTGATTATATTCCGAAACTTTCGGGAAGCTTCCCAAAGTTCCTGGAACTTTGCGCAACGAAAATTCGTGGGTCGTACAAACATAAATTTGAATTAGGACTGTAACAGTCATTTGACCATGCGTTAGCATTTTCGTTGTGCAAAAATCTCTTCCCTCTTTATATTCCCGGAATTTAGAAGTTTTGGAACCTTTTAAAAATGGGAAGCTTCCCATTTTCCCATTTTGGTAGAACACTAAATATAATAGAATTTTGATTTTAAATTCAATATATTTTTCATTGCATTTCATTCTTTGCATTAATTTACTAAAAATTATAACAATTGTGTGAAAACCGATATTTAAGTATAAGAAAGTATAAAATCTTAATTATTTCCGAAAAAGAGGTCTTTTTATGAATTGAAAGCCAAATAAAGGACTCATCAAAGCCCAGACTTTGAATGCTTTGATAGCATTGAGGATAACATAGAATCCAATAGAGATCGGAAGGAAATCCTCAATCAGTGCTTCACTTATTCTCGTTCAGTACTAATGATTTAATTTTAGAAATTTAGCCCAAAAAACGAGAATTTGTTTTGTTTTGTAAAAAAACTAATTTTAATTTAAAATTCAAATTTTAAAAAATTTGGAATTATATGAATGTTAGGTCGTTTGGTTTACCGCATTGTTCCCGTATGTGGTGCTCTTTATCCTTTTAATCCGAGGCATAATGTTACCTGGCTCTTCAGATGGTATTAAATATTACTTAACTCCAAATTTTACTGCTCTATACGACGCCAATGTATGGGTGGATGCGGCCACTCAAGTCTTTTTCTCGTTGGGTCCCGGATTTGGAGTTCTTTTGGCGTTTGCAAGTTATAATGAGTTTCATAATAATGTGTACAGGGATGCACTACTGACAAGCACAATTAACTGCGCCACCAGTTTTTTGGCCGGTTTTGTAATTTTCGCAGTTCTCGGATATATGGCTCATCGCATGAAAGTAGAGGTGAAAGACGTGGCCGCTGAAGGACCGGGACTCGTGTTTATGGTCTATCCGGAAGCCCTATCAACAATGCCCGGCGGACCCATTTGGGCCATTATCTTCTTTTTGATGCTTCTGACTCTTGGACTCGACAGTTCTGTATGTCTTTACATCAAAAAATAATTTTATTTTATTTTACATTTCATTCATTTATTTTTTTATGAATTAATTTATTAAAAATCATTTCGAAAGAGAATTTTGAGAACTATTCAGAAATTAATGGTTTGACACAAATATCTGCTCTCAATATTTTCATAATAAAAATAAGCAGGGCATTCTTATAAGAGGATCAAGTTGAAGTTTAAAATGAAATTGTTTTTAAAGTTCGGTGGAAGTGAAGCCATCATAACAGCTCTGAGCGATGAATATCCAATTATTAAGAGGAATAGAGAGATATTTGTAGGAATTCTTTTTACCCTTTACTTTATTGTAGGACTTCTAAGTTGCACCCAGGTAAATCATATCAATAATTTTCACTTCAATTTTATAAATATTAATCAATTGAATTATTAAAGGGTGGAATATACGTGGTTACCCTATTGGACAGGTTTGCAGCAGGGTATTCAATTCTATTCGCTGTTTTGTTTGAAACGATAGCCGTTTCCTGGATTTATGGTCTGAACTCTTTTCAAATAAAATGATGTTAAGTGACGACTATTTCCAAAAATAGGTGTCAAACGTTTTTCCAAAGATATTAAATCGATGTTAGGATTTGAAGTTTCCATTTGGTGGAAGTTTTGCTGGGGTTTCGTCGCTCCATTTTTTATCATGGTAACATTTGCATATATGAAAATTTCAATACTTAATATTTGTTTCAGTTTGTGTTGATATGTGGTCTGGCTAATTTTGAACCCCTTCAATACGAAGATTATACTTATCCAGTTTGGGCTAATGTTTTGGGTATGTGTATCGCCGCCTCTTCAATACTCTGTATACCAACGATGGCTATTTGGCAGATCATCACTACTTCTGGAACTTTCAAAGAGGTATTCTTATAATCAATAAATTTCTATAATTTAATGTAAAACTTGTCTTAATTTTGACTCCACTTTGAAATTGATTCAATCATTTTATTCAGAGACTTAAGAAGTTGACGACTCCGTGGGAGGACTCACAACTGACAAATATATCGCTCAATGTCTCGCACGCCATCAAAAATAAACCAATTGTTAATACTTATAAGAGTGAAGATCGGGTCCAACCGACTGATGTATAAACTAATACTTCATTACTTATTCTATTGTTTATCACTAAATGCGAGAAATTGAATGAATTATTAGTCACTTTTGAATGTTTGGAGTTTTGTTTCTTATGTTAATTTTCTGTTTATATAATTGAATTCTTTGTTGTTTAAAAGGATTTCAATTTTTATTAAATTACTAAAAGGTATGACTAATAATAGATCACTCATTTTGTAATCATTTGAAACTTAATATAATTTATTATATGCTTTAAAAGTAGAAATAATAGAGTTTTTGTTAATGTGTTTATCGATTGTTAATATCTAAAGTTCATCAATAAGTTTATAATTGATTGCATGACTCAAATAAAATGAATGAATAAAAGTGAATGAATTTCATTTGTTTTTCACTTTCACTCAAATATTCTTTTAAACCGAATCTCAATCACTTTAATTGATTTTTTAGACGATTTAAACTAATTCAAACCAATCTATGGTTTCCCTCAAACGACGGAACAAATATTGTATATCTCTTCAAAAAATTCTGAAGACTTTTCAGTATTATTTTGAGCCCACATTAACTCAAAAGTTAAGTCAATAATAACTTCATATTTACTGATTATTTCTGAATTCATTTCTTTTAAAAAAATTATATTAAATTTCTTTAATTTTTAAATAATTAATTATAACTATAGCTCTTTGACTCATATCAAGTTTAATTATAGTGAATATCATCCTTTTTGATTATCAAGATAATCAATCAAGGTTATAATATATTTAATAAGCTACATAAACAAAGAATAGACCAAGATCATTAATAGATCTTTACACTTATCAACTTTTAGTATACAATTAGAGGCAAAAATTGAGAATATTTTAAATACTGTTAAATGAGTTTATTTATAATAGTATTCAAACAATTAAAATAATACAACTATTAAATACCTTTAAATTTATATATAACTTAACATATTTTGCAATAGAGAGAACCATGATCATATTTTAAGAAATATTTCTTTAAATATAATAATAGGTCTCCTATAGAGAAACTTCCTAGAAAGTTTTTTAAAACAACCCAATTCTCATTTTTTTTGTCTCTTATTGTAAGTATTATTCTAACTAGTTGAATTCATATATTAAATTGTTATGAAATGAAACTTGGTGAAACATTTTCAAAGTTAAAAATTATTGACTAATATTTACTAAAATAAACAAATAATTTGTAGGAATTCACTGAATATTTCACTAAAAGTTTCAAAAATTTAATTAAAATTTGAGTACAATTTTTAACTTTTATTATTAATTTCAAAAGTATTGAGAATTTAAGTAAACAAATGATTAATTGGTTATACATTAGTTTATTAATTCGTTATTAGAATAAAAAGTAAAAAATATTAACATAATTATGTAATTTTGGTCTTTTTTGTCCTTTTAGTAACTATTAATAGTAAGAAAAGTATCTTTAAATAATTGATAGAAGAATTTGGAAATTCAAATACTAAAAAAAACTGTTGTAATAACTATAAGAGCAGTTATTATTATAAATAAAAGATTTGGAAGTTATGAAAGTATTAAAATTTAATTAATACTAATTATAAATAAATTCTTTTGAATAGTTTATTAGATTCTTGATTTTTTCATTGATGAATCTCTAGAAGTGTTTTGAAGTAAACACCAGATGTCATGTCATTCCTGTTCTATAATTTTATTACAGTTTAGTGATCCAAAAGCAGAGGCGAACTAGAGTTCCAACTTTTGAACCCTTCCCTTGCGGGACCCTTACGGGTCCCTTGACCCTTAAGGGACCCGTAAG
>JAQIXI010000250.1:0-29090 GCA_034700165.1 Galumnidae sp. Gr-Ori-00277 | reverse complement strand
GAGTGAACAACCCGTTAATCAAAATTAAATTATAGTTTAAATTCTGAATAAAACATTTAATTCTTATAATTTCTTTCTATTAGTTTTCACTACTTTTTGGTAAACAAGTGATTTTAAAATCATTTTTTATTAAAATTTCAGTATTAGTGCCAAGATTTTAATTATAGGATACATTTGCTCGGATATTCTCGAATATTCCAATGAATCATTGCATGGATCTCATAATCTATGCCTTACTATATATGGACTCGAATTCAGGGTTTTGTTGAGTTGAAGGCAATATTCGAGTTATAAATACCGGTTCACAAAAAAGTAAAGAGTATTCACTCAAAAGTGTTTTGCATTCTTTTAAAACTGAAAAGTTATTAATATTATCTTTAAATATGTCTTATATTAGTCGTCGGCCCCGAAATTATTGGGATGTGTGGCCGGACAAACTTATGAGGGAACGATTTGTCCACGACTGGGATGACTGGAATGACTTCGTTGATAATTCTCTTATATCCCGAAACAGAAGAAAAGAATTATTGGAACGAAGAAAAAGCGATGAATCAACTGAAGTGATTGAAGACAAGGATCTCTTCAAAGTTAAGTTAGACGTCAGTCACTTCAATCCGGAGGAGATTTCTGTCAAATATATCGATAATTTTGTTATCGTGAGTGCAAAACATGAAGAAGTGGAAGACAAATACGGTTGGGTTAGTCGACAATTTTCGCGCAGATATTCTTTTCCTGAAGAATATGATTCCAATAAATTAATTTCAAATCTTTCATCGGATGGCGTTCTGGTGATCAGAGCACCGCTTAAACAGAAGGAGTCGTTTAAGGATAGCGAACGAATAGTTCCAATAACTCGGGTTAACAACGGATTCAAATAATTTCTATTTTTATTAACAAATTATTATATATTGAAAGTAATTTCGAGAATATATTAAAGCGAAATATATGGGAATATATGGGAATATATGGGAATATATAGGAATATATGGGAATATATATAATAATTTCATATTTTTGTTTATAATATAATTTAATTCGTTTTTATAATAAGTTTAAAAATTTCAAATTACAAATTAATGTAAATTTTAATTCAATTCAATATTTAATTAACACTTTTTTATTAACACTTTTAAAAATATATGATTTAAAAATGTCTTCGAAATGAAATTTACAAAATTTTAATAAATAATTAAAGAACGAAAAAAATGAAAATTTGTGCAAATATTTTAGTCGAAAGTTTTCTTTTTTATGACTAAAAACTTTCCAATAATTCTAACCTTTTTTTTGATAACTTTTTTTCATTATTGACTATAAATGACTGAATGTTTGACTACTATTTTGACTTTTTATAAATTTTTTGTTTAATAAAACATTTGTATTAAAAGTCGTTATTTTCATATAAATTAATAAAATTCATTTGAAGTAAATTATTTCAAATAATTATTTTTAAATAGAATTTAAGAAAATTAAGAAATAACCTTGGACAAACTAATTGAAAAACACAAAAAGTTTTGTTTCGATTTTATTTAATTAAAAAAAGTTAATATTTTTTCATAAGTATTGATAACTTCTTCATTCATTGATTTTTAAAATGACATTTAATTTAATTTAATTTTTTAATATAAAATATCAATAATTGTTGACAGCATTTAAACTAAAAAAATTGATTTTAGAGAAAATAACTCAAATCCAAACAAATATTAATGAATTTATGAGTCATTTTATACATTTGTATATATAATTGTATTTAAACTTTAATTATTTTGTTGTTTTGAGAGAAGAGTTATCTTTACGTCTTCGGGAACTTTCGAACAGAATAAGGAGTGAGCGCTTTGAACGTCATAAGTGGCTAAGACTCCCAATTCATTTGTATAATTAACATCCTTATCGTAAGTCAAGTCATGTCCAAACATATCAGTCAACTTTCCGCCCACACTCTCTAAGACTGCTTGTGGTGCACAGGTATCCCACTTTTTACAGCCTCTGCTCGCAAATACATAAGCGTGTGCTTTGCCCTCAACTACGAGCAACACTTTATGACCGGCACCGCCCACACGAAGAACTTCATCCGGTTTTATAGCTTCGACGGCGGCGTTTATCGTCTGATTACTGTGCGATCGAGTGGTCGTTACAATTACTCGGCCTTCGGGTGGCTTTTTATGTGTTATACCAAATGTTCCCAAACCGACTAAAGCCCATATGGTTCGACCCAATTTAGAATTATCCGATTCAGTCTAAAATTAATTTAAATTAGTTTTAAAATATGAACTAATTAGTCACCTGATAATTATAAAATGGCTGATGAATAACACCACCGATTGCCCGACCTCTGACTGCCAGACCAATAAGAACAGTAACATGGTCCAAAAGACCTGAGCCGTCCAAACTCTAATTAATGGTTTATCGATGAGAACACAAACCCTGAGTATATTCAGAAGTGCCATCGAGTGGATCGACCCAAACGACTATTTCTTCATCCTTAACATTAAGCCATTCTTCGGGACATTTATGCTTAAAAACAGTTTCATCAAAACTATTGACAATCCATTTGTCTTCTATTTTATCGTTTGGGTCTAAAGTCTAACAATTTTTTTGATTAAAAGAGTTGTCAACAAAACTCTAACCTCTTCTCCGATTATTGATATTTTTGGGAATTGTTTGGACAAAGAAGTGATAATACAATTCTGTGCTTTTCTGTCGGCCTCTGTTTGCAAATCATTGATTCCCTTAAAATTATTATCAAAATTAATGTTTGTCTCAATTATTGTTATAACAATTTATATTAATTAACATTCAAATTGTCTTTCATTTTATATTAATTCTAAAGCATTGAATAAAACAAATCATTTGTTTTAAATCAATTGATTCTAAACGTTGTGATGAAGGGATCAAATGTTTGGCCAAAGAATACCTTTTCAACGACTGCGAGTTCACCCCTTTTCATAACTTCTCTGATGATAACTCCGGCCTCTTTTGACACATTTATCGATGACGACAGTATACGAAATACCAAAGGATTTGTCATTTTTGTCCAAAGCATCGGTGGATCTAATGATCAGATGATGAGTCGATTTAAATATAAACCAACTTTTGATTGTTTTAATTATTTTAATTCTTATGTAATGTTAACCGAAATTTATATCATATTTTTAGTAAAAAAAATTTACATTTAGATTAAACTCTAAACACAAATACCATAATAATTATGCAAAGTTATCAACAAATATTAAACTTAGAATTTAACCAGGTCTATTTAAAATATTCTAATTATAAGATTATAATACTATTTATACTTATCTTTTGTCTAATTGATTTAATCACATTATTCTAAGAATCGGATAATTTAAATATTTTGATGATTAAAGGGAATGAAAGTAACTTAAGATTTGTATTACATTATTAGTGAAAAGTGTTATTGAAATGAAAACATCGCTGAGAGAGTCATCTGTTATAACATTTAAATGAATGTAAACATAAAACACGTAATGCTATGATTGCTATGAATCTAATGAATTGTTATTAAAATATTCACTTTTTATGCCATAAATTGATTTATGATTCAATACTTCTTTCGTTTATAATTGATTTTAGTTCAATTGATTACTATTTTTCATGATTTATAAGATCTCATTTGTTTAGCGCTTAGTTTTATCCAATTGTGAAGATGTGGTCATTTTGGTCAAGAGATCCGACAAAAGACTTTGGATATGAAATTCAAGATATCGTTTCAAACGACGACAAATCAATTTGGGTCTTACATCGGGCAAAGAAAAAAGTATTGCTTCTAATCATTTATTTATTTAATCATTTTGTGGTCATTTCTTTGAAATAATTTAGTCTTCGGGAGAAACGGTTTCTATATTTCGATACGAAGTTAAGCCGAACGGAGAAAATCATATCGAAAGGGCTAAGAATGCCGTCAAACGACTCAAGACTTTAAGACATCCATCGATTCTGACTTATGTCGACTCTCTCGAAGTATTAATCCATAAATAGTTTTCAATCCATTATTTTTAATATATTTTTCTTTGTTTTAACTAAAAGACAGACAAATTTGTTTATGTGGTCACAGAATGTGTGGAACCGCTCGAAATATATTTAAAAAGTGTATCGAATTATACTCCACAGCAAAAACAATTAGCCGTTTCCTGGGGTTTACTTCAAGTTGCAGTCAGTCTCTAGTTTTTCATTAAATGTTTGACAAATATATATATATTTTAATTTTGTTTACAGAAAGGACTCGGATTTCTCATTAATGATTGCAATTTAAATCACAATAACATTTGTTTGCCTTCAATTTATGTCAATTCTGGAGGTGTCTGGAGAATTGCAGGACTCGAATATGTGTCCACTTATTCCGACGATTCATTTCCAATGAAAGCGCTATCATTTCAACATAAATATACGCCTCCAGAAAGAGTAGACCAAACAAGAAGAGCATCCGGACATAAATGGTTTAAATTTATATAATTATAATTATTTAATTAAAGCAATTAATAGGTCAGTCGATAGTTGGGGTTTGGGTTGTCTTATTTGGGAGGCATTCAATGGTTTGTTACCCGAAAGTAATAATTTGAAAACTATTGGAAAAGTGAGTCAAATGTTATAATAAATTTCATTTAAATTAATTAAAATCTTTTAAAAGATACCCAAATCTTTGGTAACACAATATAAGGAACTGATAAGTAATAGTCCGAACAATAGATTGAGTCCATCCGATTTTGTTACAAAATGTCGTTCAACAAATGGTTTTCTTAAAAATCCTTTCATCGATGCGATGCTATTTCTCGAAGAAATTCAGGTTTCGATTAAATAATTCTAAAATAAAGTTTATATTTTGATCATTAAATTAGATAAAAGACACGATTGAAAAGAATCGGTTCTTTTCCAATTTGGACAATCAATTGGATTCTTTTCCCAAAGATATCTGTAAAAATAAAATATTACCGCAACTGATTACAGCCTTTGAGTTCAGTGCTGTGGGCTCTGCCATTTTGGGTCCACTTTTCAAAGTATTATATTATTGAATAATTATTTTATGTATATTTTAGTCATTTTATTCTTTATTTAAAGATCGGAAAATTTTTAGATGAGGACGAATATCAAAAGAAAATAGTTCCCTGTGTTGTCAAACTCTTCGCTTGTAAAGACAGAGCCACCCGAGCAAAGCTTTTACAACAGGTCTGTCACTCCAATTATTTCTTTTTTATCATAAACTTATGATTGACTCACAGATGGAATCATTTATTAATTTCATTCTACCGAATATCGTAAACGAAAGTGTTTTCCCTCACGTCTGTCAGGGATTCCTCGATTCAAATCCTGTTATTAGAGAACAGACGGTTAAAGTAAGTTTAAAATATGCAAACATTTGTTTTAAAATATGTGTTTTTTTCTCAGTGTATGTTATATTTGGCACCAAAACTCAATTATCATAATCTTAATGAAGAACTCGTGAAGAATTTCGCGCGACTTCAGACAAGAGACGAAGAGGGAGGCATTCGGACCAATACTACTGTCTGTTTGGGTAAAATTGCGAGTCATTTACATCCACAAACTCGTCAAACAGTTTTAATTCCGTCTTTTCTCCGTTCAATGAGAGATCCATTCCCTCCGGCCCGAATCGCAGGAATTCTGGCTCTTTCTGCGACTCAGAACTTTTATTCTCTCAAAGAATGCTCGACACGAGTGATGCCCGCACTTTGTCATCTTATTATGGATCCGGAAAAGCAGGTTCGCGATCAGGCATTCAAAGCACTCAAAGGATTTGTCAGTAAATTAGAAAAAGTTTCTGAAGACCCAACTCTTGTCGAACAAATGGGTAACAATTTATTCATTAATTTATCCCTTAAATATCAAAACAATTTAATTGTTTGAACAGAGGCTGATCTAAACGCTGCCGGTAGTAATGTATCGTCGACTTTGGCTGCGAGTTGGGCGGGTTGGGCTGTTTCCTCCCTCGCCTCTAAATTTTACAGAACTAAGTCATCTCCGGACCCTAAGACAGGTTCCACTCAGACTCAAATTAATACAAACAAAGAAAATACAGAAATCACTGATAAAAAGTCCGAAAACGAGAGAACGCCTTCAATACAGAAATCAGAATCCGGTGAATCTGCAGTCGATTTCGACGAAGAAGTTTGGGGTAGTATTGATGGCGACACTTCTCAGACCAATACCAGTCGAAAATCTTTAGACGGTTGGGATGAGGACTGGAATGAAGACGATTCCACTGACAATCAGTTAACAAATGAAAACCAAAACACAAAAACTATTAATAGCCTCAAACCAGAAGACGAAGACTTTTTTGATAAATTCACGAACAATGAGTCAAATACTAAGACTTATACTTCAAATAAAAATTGGACTAAAAGTGAAAAAGTTATGAATGATTCCGATGGAAGTGACGACAAAACTATGACTTTAAATACTAATTTAAGTTCCCTTTCATCTAATGAACAGAAAAAAGGCGAACAAAGGCGTCAAATGAGAGCTAAAGACAACGAAGAAAAGAAGCGAAAGGCAACTAAAGGACCCATGAAATTAGGGGCTCAACGGATCACTTGATAATTGAGTCAATACTTCATATCTAATAAATTGTATTTCGATTTGTATTTTTAATGCCGAAACAATTTTATCAGTGATTTAATGATTTAATTTTGTTTTCAATTATTTTCATCGAAATTATTTATTTTAATTAAACACAAAATAATTTTTAAATAAATAAAAGATTTAAAAATTATTTAAAACTTTGATATATTTATCAAATCATTTGACTAATGATTATTCAGTCTTTAAGTGGAGAAAATTGATAGCAATAGAGATATGGATTGAGTAGATGTTCAGAACGTTTGATCTTGGTCCACAAATTGGAATTGCATCCTGGTCTAAAGTGAACTTTCTTTCAATCATATCAATGTGTTTAAGGGTTCGATAATAATCACTTTGAAAATAACGTTTTAGTGCTAAACATATATTTAGACCCGTTTTAAGTACTCTCTGAGTCTGTGCCGACAATCTATGAACAACTCTTTTGAAATATTGTTTATAGAAATACCATCAAATGTTTTGTTCCATTGTGTATATAACCTAGCAAGTTTTGCCACATTATTTTATAAGAAATAAACAAATGATTGTGTTATTGACATTTGTCTCACATCAAACTCTATTCAATATTATTAATATTTAAATTTATTATTAAATTTCATTTGATTTGTTTATACAAATTGTTGTACAAATCATTTGAATCAAAATAATATTAAATCATTAAAAGTCTCTTAAATTTATGTTTGGATTTATACTCAATAATAAACAATAAAAAATACAAAATTCTCTTAATTTGTTTGTTGTGATCAGAAAAGTCTAATTTTGGCCCTCATTTCAAAGGTTTGATTTTATAAAAATTTTTGACACATTTTTAATCATTTAATTCAAACAAAAAAAATTAATAATTGAGGAAAAACTTCTCTTTTATTACTCGGATTCAAATTTCGAGTAATTTATATACAAATATACGACTGTTTATACAGAATATGCCTGAAAATGTGCTCAATTTATATATTTTTGAATATTTTTTGACCTTAGCATTAACCTTGCTTATTTAGAATTGATGGGCATTTATTTAATTAAAAGAATATATTGAAAGACTTGTTTAGCATTCATTCATTAATTGCATTAAAACTCAGTTCTGTTCTCTGTTTGACATTAAAAGCAAAACAAATTTGATATTTGAATCGAAGGTCGCAATCATTAGTAAATTGTCTCTAATTATGTCTTCACTCAATTGTTATCAAATGTTTATTTACAGAATTAAAGTCCAGAATAGGGGTCAAACCATATCTTAAGTGATAAGAAATTTGTGTGTATATAGCAGGGACCCAAGGTCTGAAAATAGGGCGAATGGGTGAGAGGTTCTTCCATTGGTCCCAATTGGAAGGAAATGGGGGTTTTATATACGCTTTTTATTATAACCTTGCAACTCGTTACAATAATACTCATCATAAAACTGTTTTTTATCAATTTTTTTATTACAATCTATTTATTATTGTATAAAAAATGGAGGGTTGGGGTCGAGGGAAGGGTTGATTCCGACTCAATTTTAAGAGAAGTTAGCTATTCCTCCGTTTTGGGTATACTTTCAATTGTTGTCAATTAAATATTAATCAAAAGAGAGACATATTTTCACATTAATTTCTGACGACGGATAACATTATTCCTTTTGAATTTATTTGCAAAAAAATTTACCTAGAACAATCGTGTTATCGTTAGAAATTATTAAGTACTCATTTGTCGCAATCCTTTATTAAATTATTTTCTCAACACTTTTTAGTTATTCTTTACATTAATATCTTGAGATTATTGTAAATAAATGTTGATTTACTATAATTTAAATTTTATAAAAATTTTCATAAAAATAGTACAACTTGGTAATTTTCTGTACAATTTATAATTAAAAATCAGAAAATACCCAGCATTGCAAAAAGAGTTGTATTTCAAAATATCAGTCTAGATTTTAAGCTTCCTGGGGGTATACCCCCTGGAAGTGGTGGTCTTTTGCCATCCTAGGTTAAGAATATACGCGACTCCTCTCAAATTTACATTCGGTTTAATGTTTAACAAACGATTCTTTCGTATATTTTTATGATTCAAAATAAATGAATTTAAATATTTTAATAAAATTTACTCAAAAATTTTTTTACTTTAGTTTTATTTAATTATTAATTAATTTATGTTTAAATAATATGATTTTTAAACATTATCCTAGTTAAGTTAATATGTCTAGGCATAAAAGTCGTGTTGATTAAGTGATCAAGTTACATTACTTTTACGGCATTCAAAATAGAGCCAACGATTGCGGCCTAAAAGTGATGTAAAGGCAAAACCCCTAAAATTCTTAATATATAATTAATAGATTAATAGATTTATACATAAAATTATTCCTTTTATATATAAATTGACTAAATTTGTGTTTGAATTTCACCGAAATTTAAATTTTTGATCCCATTTCGTGAAAAACAATTTTTATTTTTTTATATTTATTTCATTCTTGCAATTCTTCATAATCTCTTATTCTTACAATTCTTGTCAGAATATTTTATGAATTTAAGAAAAAAATATTTTTTCATTAATTCCATAATCAATCTATTAGTCAGTTCAGTAAAAATTAATATTTGGAAAAGGAACAAGCTACAATTTTATTATGTCAAATTCTATAGGTTTGGTTTGACTTTTTGGTTGACGATAAACAACCGCTGATGTTATTAGTGTTGACATAATATATACCCTTTTATTATTATTTTCTATTGGAGTGAGTTTTGGTTTATAAGTTTAACTATTTCGGACAATTGACAGACAACTGACGGACACTCCATCGGTGGTTGACTTTATTGAGATCTATCTGTATTTCGACAAATGTTATATTAATTTGAAGACAATCATCAAAATCGATGGCATTTTTAAATCGACTTTTAAATCAAAGAAATGGGAAAAGTTTATCACTTTTGCCGACAGCTCTCAGAACATTATATCTGTCTTCGAACAGATATAATTCGAGTTCGTTTGAAATCTTACCCATCAAAAAAGTTTTGGTCGCCAACAGAGGGGAAATTGCGATCCGAGTATTCAGAGCGTGCACTGAACTCGGCATACGTTCAGTTGCTATTTATTCTGAGCAAGATAAAATGCATATGCATAGACTTAAAGCAGATGAGGCTTATCTAATTGGGAAAGGGTTGCCTCCAGTTCAGGCTTACCTAAACATTCCTGAAATTATTCGAATTGCAAAAGAAGCAGAAGTTGACGCAATTCATCCGGGATATGGATTTCTGTCAGAGCGTTCAGATTTCGCCCGTTCTTGTATTGATCATAACATTCGATTTATTGGTCCCTCTCCTGATGTTATGGCCAGAATGGGTGATAAAGTTGAGGCTCGAAAGGCTGCCATTGAAGCAGGTGTTCGGGTAGTGCCCGGAACTGATAGACCGATAACTAATGCTAAAGACGCCAAAACTTTTGTTGAAGAGCACGGATTACCCATCATTTTTAAAGCTGCCTATGGAGGGGGCGGAAGAGGTATTACTTTTTATTTAAAAAACAATTTATTTAAAAACAATTTATGAAATAAAAGGTATGCGAGTCGTGAGGAATATGAAAGAACTCGAAGAGAGCTTTGAAAGGGCCTCATCTGAAGCGTTGTCTGCATTCGGAAACGGCGCGATGTTTATCGAAAGATTTATAGAACATCCGCGACATATCGAAGTACAAATTCTGGGCGATTCTTACGGAAATGTCGTTCACTTATATGAAAGGGACTGCACTGTTCAGCGAAGACATCAAAAAATCATAGAAATCGCTCCGTCACCTAATTTAGATCCAGTGGTCCGACAAAAAATACTGAGAGATGCCGTCAAACTGGCGAAACACGTCGGTTACCAAAATGCTGGTACTGTTGAGTTCCTTTTGGATGAGGACGGGTCATATTACTTTATTGAAGTTAATGCCAGACTTCAAGTCGAACACACCGTCACTGAAGAGATAACTGGAATTGATTTGGTTCAGAAACAAATTAGAATATCTGAAGGAAATTCTTTACCCAATTTAAACCTCAATCAGGAGGACATTAAAGTTCAGGGAACTGCTCTTCAGTGTCGAGTTACAACAGAAGACCCTGCTAAAAGCTTTCAACCCGACACCGGAAGAATTGAAGTAATTCTACATTTATTTCAATAAGTTTTCAAAAACTTATATATATTTCAGGTCTTTAGAAGTGGCGAAGGCTTTGGTATTCGTTTGGACGGGGCGTCCGCTTTTGCCGGCGCTATAATATCGCCATATTATGACTCATTATTGGTTAAAGTGATAGCACACGCTAACAATATCCAGTCCGCCTCTTCCAAAATGAGAAGAGCTCTCAGGGAATTCAGAGTGAGAGGAGTTAAAACCAATATACCATTCCTTTTAAATGTTTTGGAAAACGAGAAATTCCTGACCACTTCATATGACACTAATTTTATTGATACTCATCCGGAACTGTTTAAGTTTGAGGCCTCACAAAATAGAGCACAAAAATTACTTTACTATTTGGCTAATCTTATGGTAAATGGCCCGTCCACTATTTTGGCCACAAAATTGAAGCCAGCGGATATCATTCCGGCTGTGCCTCAATTAACTGAAGAAGAGTCAAATAACATTACAATAGGATGGAAACATATTTTAGACAAAGAAGGGCCTCAAGCGTTTGCCAGAGCTGTTCGCAATCATAAGGGGTTATTACTTATGGACACCACTTACAGAGACGCACATCAATCACTTTTGGCCACAAGAGTTAGAACTCATGATTTGTTACGAATTTCACAATACGTGTCCACTCACTTCAATAATCTGTTCAGTTTGGAGAACTGGGGCGGTGCTACTTTTGATGTGGCCATGAGATTCCTTCACGAAGACCCCTGGGAACGACTCGTCGAAATGCGTAAACTGATTCCCAACATTCCGTTTCAAATGCTATTGAGAGGCGCCAACGCTGTCGGCTATACTTCATATCCGGATAATGTAGTTTTCAGATTTTGCGAACTCGCAAAACAGTCGGGAATGGATGTCTTCAGAGTTTTTGATTCACTCAATTATTTACCCAATATCTTAGTGGGAATGGAAGCCGCCGGACAGGCGGGAGGTGTTGTCGAGGGCGCCATTTCATACACCGGCGATGTTTCTAATCCTCTGCGAACGAAATATAATTTGGATTATTATATACAACTCTCAGACCAATTAGTTTCCGCCGGAACTCATATACTTTGTATCAAAGATATGGCCGGCCTTTTGAAGCCCAGAGCAGCCAAAATGTTGGTCGAAGCTCTGCGTTCTCGACATCCCGATATTCCCATTCATATTCATACTCACGACACGGCAGGTGCTGGTGTTGCCTCAATGTTGGCCTGTGCTGAAGCCGGAGCTGATGTGGTCGACGTTGCAGTCGATTCAATGTCCGGTAAGTAAAGAAAACTTTTAACAACATTTCAATTTGTTTTATATAAATTGTTAGGAATGACATCACAGCCAAGTATGGGAGCGTTGGTCGCATCCCTTGCAAACACTTCATTAGATACGGGTCTTACACTTCCAAATATTAGCGAATATTCAGCCTTTTGGGAACAAACGCGAACCCTTTACGCGCCTTTTGAATGTACGACAACTATGAAGAGCGGAAATGCAGACGTTTATCTCAATGAGATACCGGGTGGTCAGTATACAAACCTTCAATTCCAGGCCTATTCGTTAGGACTGGAAAAACAATTCGAACAAATAAAGAAAGCGTACGCCGAGGCTAACATACTCTTGGGAGACATAATTAAAGTGACGCCTTCTTCTAAAGTTGTCGGAGATTTGGCCCAATTTATGGTTCAAAATAAACTCACAGCAAAAGATGTGGAAGAGAGAGCAGAAGAGCTGAGTTTTCCTAGTTCAGTTGTAGAATTTATGCAGGGCTTTATTGGGGAACCTTACGAAGGGTTTCCTGAACCGCTCAGAAGTAAAATTTTAAAAGGATTGGCGCCAATCAGAGGCAGACCCGGAGAGCATTTACCGCCACTAAATTTCATTCAATTGAAGGATGAATTAATTGAAAAACACGGCGAACCCATTACTGACACCGATGTCATGAGTTCTGCGATGTATCCAAAAGTTTGCGACGATTATATACAATTCCGACGAGAGTTCGGACCCGTCAGTCTTTTTGATACTCGCATTTTCTTAACTGGACCTAAAGTTGGAGAGGAATTTGAAGTTAGGGTTCATTACTTCAATTGTGATATTTTTTTAACTAATAAACAAATTATTCCAAATTTAAGGTCACTTTAGAAAAAGGAAAAGTACTTCATATTCGAACTCTTGCCGTATCCGATACTCGAACTAATACTGGAGAGCGGGAAGTATTCTTTGAACTAAACGGTCAACTCAGAAGTTTTCTGGTCAAAGACAAGTCTGTGGCCACAGTATGTCATTCACTAATTTGTTTAATTTGTTGCTTAACTTTTCATTTAATCAAAAGGAAATGAAAACAAATCAAAAAGCATTGAAAGGTGTAAAGGGTTCGGTAGGCGCTCCAATGCCGGGAACTGTTGTAGAGGTACGGGTGAAAGAGGGCGATAAAGTGGAAAAAGGACAGCCATTAATTGTTTTGAGTGCAATGAAGATGGAAATGATAGTTCAATCGCCTGTCGCTGGAAATGTCAAAAATATTGTCGTTTCGAAAGATATGAAATTAGAAGGGGATGACCTAATTATGGACATTCAAGTCGAACCTTAGTTACCTTACTTAGTGTGACGATTAAGCGCTCATTTGTTTGTGAAATCAATTCTTGGTTTAAATGAAATTATTGTTCGAATTTGGATTAGATCTGAAAAAAGATTCGAAACAATCAAAACAAGTCTTTCATTAAATGTTTTTAATAGAATTAAAGGACAAATGATATAATTAATGGGTTTAAAGTGCGATACAAATGTTTTTAACTGAAATTAATATTAGATTATATTTTATTTGTTTATCAATTGTTTGTAATCTTATTTGAAATTTAGGTAAAAATAAATAATTTTAATAATAGCAGGGATTAAAAGTGACCCAATGGGCCGTAGCTTTGTTTTTGGCCGACGCGTGCGAAGTGAACAGTGATTTATACGTTTCACTAACATTAGGGTCTTTCGCCACTGAATACTCTTTTGATGACTTGTCTTTTGATTTCGAAGCTTTTGAAGAGCTTTTATCGGCCTTCGATGGCAGTCCTGAAGTCGAGGGCATCTCTTTTTCATTGCATTTCACTTCAGACTTGGTTTCCATTTCAGAGGCTTTCCTTTTCTTAGTCTTTAATTCTTTAGTTTTAGCTCTTCTTTCAATCATTTTCTTTTTCAAGTCTTCCACTTCTTCTTCATTACCATTGATGACAATAATATCATCGTTTGAGAACTCTTTATTACATTTGTGACAATTATCTGATTTTACTTCTTTTAGAGCCCTTTCCGATAGAACACAACCACAGCTCCGGATATAATAGAATTTATATTTTCCTAAAAATGAAAAATCAATGAAAGCGAACATATTTTAAGATTAAACTAAAAACCAAAACAAAACAAACCATTCATTTCAATGCCGACGACCGGACAGACAAACATAGAGTCCTGAGTGTCGACATAAGTTCCGTCAATTTGTGGCTTTTTGTCGGAATAACCCGATTTAACCGTAAGATTCAGAGGAATTACGTCTTTCAAAGAACGGATGTGTTGTACGAGTGATGCGTTCGGTGTCGAAGACTTGTCTAAAAGGTATTCAATGATCGACTCTTTGTTGTAGAGTCGGCCCAATTCGCAGCTAACGATTGGTTCCACTAATTTGTTGGAACTGATGGCACAGAACTGCCATTTGGCCACAATTTCAATATTCTTATCGATTTGTTCCTTCTTTTGTTTGGTTCGGACCAATTCATCCCTTTTAGGGATAGTTCCGCCGTCGCATCCCATCGAAACACAATTATCTTTAAGATTTGTTTATAAAAATTGTTAAATAACTGAATGAATGAATGAATTTCACAAAAATATAAATAAAACGACTCAATAGAAAAGTGACGCCATTTCTAAAGCAAAGACCACTTTTTATTGTGAAACAATCCCTAAATTATGAGGCAATCAAAAGCCACGCCTCCAGTGGATGTGTTGAGAGTCACGTGTCAGCCACTCATCCCTAAGTTTAAAACGCCGACAATTAGTCACTTTTTAAACTTCAAGTTTTACTTTTAGTGCATTAAAACTAATGTTATTTTATTATTAAAATACTTTTTTTTAAATAATTTTAATGAGTTATAGACTCTTAAAATAATGTATAATAAAGAATTTATTTCCTCGCTTAGCTTTTAGGGGAAGTTCTACCTAGATAATAGTTAATAGATAATATATTTGATGATAAAAAAATATTTTATTGATTTTAATTTATCCTCATTTTTCACTGAATGACACAAAATAATAATATATTTTTATTGAATAGAAATTAATCTTTAATTAATGGATAATTCAAAGTTTAATTTGTTATTTGTTAGGACTAATTTTCAGGGCTTTATATTAATTGAGTGTATATTTAAGAAGAGATGAACTATTCATTCATTAATTTCAAAGAATTTGTTTAATATTTCAAAAGTCATTAGAAATGTATTTAATATATATTTTTTAGTTATTTTTGAAAAATACAATCGTTTTAAGCTCTTATGACTCGATTTGATTTCAAGTCTTATGATAATTGAGTCAATTATCAGGATTGGATTTTTCAGTTCTCTATGAAATGTTATTGAATTGAAAGTATTTGAGTCGAGAATATTTGTGACTTTAAGAGAAATCCAAATATAATTCAATGTTTATATGACTAAGAATTAGAAATTCAGATTTTTTTTCGTTCATTTATTCTACAAATATATGTAAAATAAGTTAAGACTCCATTAAAGTCACCTTCACTTTGATTTTTCATTTTATTTGTGTTGTATTTATAAAAACACAAACATTTAAAGGAAAGTTTCCTTTAATTGTGGAGAACTAACAGACAATAATCGACAATAAATAGAAAATAGATTTGTTTTTAGTCATCGGCCGACAAATAGATATATTGAACGGATGTCTCAGAAAATAATCCCTAAAACAGACATTAAAGCAATAATTGATTTCTTCTCATAAGTGTTAAGTTAAAAATGATCTTGCATATTGTACATGGACAATTAGATTTTGAACTTGTGATGAACCTGATATGAACTTGATACTGTCTCTCTCTCTTTTGATAACTAATTATTTTCCACTTAACAGTGATTTTGAGATAAAGGTCTTATCATTGAGTTAAAAGTTGGATAAGGCTTTGGAAAGGGTTTGGAAAGAGTTGATTGTTATTTAGACATTCAATTGAACACTGAATTGAGTGAATCGACGATTTAATTAACGTTATTATTGATTCAAAAGGAATAGATTATACGCCTGTCCTTTCAGTATAGCTTTCGAATGAATAGTTCAATAGAGAAATGCATTTTGCATTAGTTGTACCGAAACACACAAAATGCAATTTGGGATATATCTAGAGTTCACTCAGATTTGCCCCAATGTTTGCTGTCTGACAGTGAAATGTCACTGATTTTAGAGATATTTAAGAGTTTTAGTGTGAAAATAGTCTGATTTCGAGAGTGAAACTGCAGACGGTTTAGTGAATCGACCGGTGCTTCAGTAGTATTGTTGTAGAGCTCAACACAGATTTAGTTTCATTTCTCTGTTCATAAGGTTTGCAACGCTTTTCCTATAAATCAATTCTCATTTTTGTCTCATTTGGTTTTCACTGTTAAGACAAAACACTTTTGTTGTCTTCAAAATTCATAATTCATTTCAAATGTTTTTTATATTTACTCTAAAATCTTAACCATTAATTTGAGATTTAATTTAATCGTTAATTAAAGAGATCTAAAAGTTTTAATATAATCGACCGAAACATCCATTTTTTAGTCGTTTTGTTATACATTAATATTACGTTTTAATGAAACTAAAACTGATTTGAGACAACAGACAACTAATTATATTAAACGCGAGAATATTTCAATTTTTTGGTCATTTATTGAATCATTAATTTAACTAAAACTCATTGAATCCGTGTTTTGTAAAGAGAGACCAATTTTTTCTTTAAAGTCGTGTTTTCCTCAACAATAAAGTCTTAATTTCTTTTGAAAAACTCAGCGACTGATCCGACGTTTCTTCGGATTAACTTAAAAATTAATTTAATGTAATATAAATTAAATTTATTAGTAATAGTAATCGTTAAGTAATATTGTTTTTAGTTGTTTTGTGAATACAATCCCATAGTTTGTTAGTTAACACCCATTATGTTAATGACATATGACGTCAGGCGATCGTCTTATTGTGGCGAAACATACGCGACGCTCACCGAAAACATGGCGGCCAATGTGTCAGCCCATACAGTCATCCCTGGCGTCAACGGATGTCACGACGATCTGGACGTCCGTCACCGCCAGATTGAGGTCGACTCTGACCAGAAAAGGTCTCTTCACGGCTCAGGTCTGTAAATAATTTCTTTTTGTTTACTTTTGGCTGTCATTTGGTTTGTAATGAGTGGAAAGTGTGAGCCCAGTGTTGACGTGTTGGGGATCGCAAACACCCGACGAACATATGATATGACCCCCGATTTAAAACACTCGCAAACGATGCAAACATTTTTCTCCTTTTAAACCAATATTTGATTATTATTTGATTATTCACTCAAATCATGTATTTCTATGCAATGAAAGTACCGGCGATCTCACAGTAGGCCTACTCTAGGGATGCCTCACTTGCTCTACATTTTGTCGGTCGGCCTACCGTTCAATATATGTGTGTTTGTGAGAAGAGACTAATATTAACAATATTTTGCATTTCTCTCAAAATTGATTTGTCGTCAAATCTGTTTTAATTTCGATAAAAATTGTTGTCATTTAATAGTATATCTTTGAAGACTTCATTGACTGGTGAGAGCCTCACAGCCTTTCCTTAGAGCCTTTCCTCGCAGTCTTTCCTCACAGTCTTTCCTTTACTACAACAAAATTTGAGTGAAAACTATTGAATACTAGTATTAAAGGCTTGAAATTTGTTTTAAATTTGTGTTGAATTATAGTAGAGTTGACACAAAGGGGTGAGAGTTCGACAAATAAATGTTTATTAGAGAGAAGTGCCAAATATATTGGCGAAGGCTGTGCCAAATGATTGCATAACCAAAGTATTGGTTGCCCTTCAAAATTCCCCCATTTTGATGATTATTAGACATCTTTACTCATGTCATGTCTATTCTCTTCACATTTGAGGCGATTTTTATAGAAAACTAAATAATTGAATTAAATTGAATTAATTGATTCAAAACACTTTCTATTTCTGAAATCTCTTTAAAGAGGTAGTGATGGTAACAGTTTATAGTGGGTTAATAGCAAACAATATGTACCGGCTTTTGACAATTGGGGTTATCCTATGTTTTAATAATGGTTTGATTTAAAGGTTTAGACAATTATTTGATAAAATATTTTGAAGTATTTTTTGTCGATTTCTATAATTTGGTTCTGTGTTTGAAGTATTAGCAAAATAGTAGTTTTACAGCTCTGACTGTCGAGGAAAATGTTGGCAGATATGTGAATAGCACAGGCATAGCATGACTTGTTTAGTAGGCTTTGCGTACAGTCACTAACATTGCATTGCTATCTATGCTGAGCTCGTGAGCCAGTCATCAATGGTGAACATGTTTTTGAAGTCTAACTAACATATCACCCATTTTTATCCTTTGGTCGTTCGGGCCGTCAATGTTTTCGTGTTTATTAATACTCGAGTAAGAAATGTTAATAACAAAGCCCTCGACTGTCCTCTCATAGTCTTATATTGAGCTGCAATTAGTTTGCATTCTTATCAGACCTGCGTTTGCGATAATCTGAGTAATACTAATGCAGTGAATATCCAATTCATTGCTGTTTCTCTGCCTCTCTTTCTTTGAGTTTTGCTGTTCGTTGTATTACATAATCATTTTGTATGCTTTAACTCAATGTTCACTATAATGTGTTTCCAAAGAGACATTTAAGAAGTTATATAATTAGGAGTGAATAGTGTCCCCCATTTGCTTTAATTTCATTTAAACCCGTAATGATTAGGAGTCACTTGTTTTTCATAGAACCTATTATTAAAGCATTGACTTTAGTTTTGGTGTTTCCTTTGATTTGTTTAATTCAATTGTAAGCCATATTGACATTAAAAATAGTGATTCGGTTCGCCATATGATATGGCATTCCATTTCCAACTCTTATCTAATGGATCCAAACTGTACTCAAATCTATTTATTCTGTTCGAACTTTGCACTCATCCACTAATGAATGTCTGTCCCTTTATTAGATGGTGTACAGCATCTCTGGTTTGGGACTGAGCAAATGAGCTATTCTCCGCCACAACAACCAGGTCTGTTCCATTTCTCTTTTGTCCAAAATATTTATCTCATTTTTTAATTGCAATAAAGTGTTTGACAAAAGTGTCTTCACTTTATATAAATGAACTGTTTTTTCATATTAATTGAGACGAAATACTTGAGCCATAAATTAGTCTCTTATGACAGGACATGACCTTCACTACAGTTTTATGACATATAATAGTGTTTTAAAAGAGATTTCTTATTAAATGATTTTAACATTTCATTAATCGATTGTTTCTGAACTGAAGTAAAATATAAATTGAATCCCATTTTATTTGTAGCCGGAAATAATGGTCAGAGTTACCACTTTAAGATATTGGTGCCTGCAGTGGCCGCCGGCGCCATCATTGGCAAAGGCGGTGAAACTATAGCTCAATTACAAAAGGATACAAATGCCAGAGTGAAAATGTCGAAGGCTAACGACTTCTATCCGGGTTAGTATTGTTTTTATCTTTCCATTGTTTATCGATTTTCACGTTTCGTTTGTTTCTATTAATTATTGAAATGTAATTCCATACCATTTATCGATTGAATTTTATTGAATCACAGGCACTACTGAAAGGGTTTGTCTCATATCCGGTAGTGTTGACGGTGTCCTCCGAATACACGAATTCATTATGGAAAAGATTAAGGAGAAACCCGACCCAAACGCCAAAATTGCCATCGATTTCGATCACAAACAGCCGGCAGAGAGAGAAAAACAAGTAATTAATTATTTTTGAGAATTTGTTTTAAATTCAAAGATGGAAATGGTATGCCTTTAGGTGAAAATACTGGTTCCTAACAGTACCGCCGGTATGATAATCGGAAAAGGGGGCAGTTTTATCAAACAAATCAAAGAAGACTCCGGCGCTTACGTCCAGATATCACAAAAGTCAAGGGATCACGCATTAGCCGAACGATGCATTACTGTGATCGGGGAAATCGACAATAACAAAAAGGCCTGTGCAATGATAATCGCCAAAATAGTGGAGGACCCTCAAAGTGGTAGTTGTTTGAATGTGAGCTATGCTGACGTTACGGGTCCAGTGGCCAATTTCAACCCAACCGGTTCGCCGTATGCAAACGCTGGCAGTTCCAGTGGAGGCAATTCTGCCGTAACCAACAGTAATCCCAGTTATAGTTCAAACGGAAGTCTCAATAGTCTGAGTCCAACGTTGACTAACAGTTTTAATAGTCCTCAAAATACGGGAACCCCCGGAGGTGTTATGCAGTTCAGTAGTGTTGGTCTGAGTCCAGCCACTGGAAATCCGGCCCAAATGATTGAAAGTCTGCGCGCAATGTTAAGAAGTTGTGGTTATAATGAAGACGCCGTCTCTGAGATTTGTTCCGCAATGAATACTTTGGCCAACTATGGAATGTTAGGCCTTGGATTAGGACTAGGAGGTATGTTCAACTCAGTGAATGGTGCGCCCATGATTAGTGGATTAAGTATGGGAATGGCCGGAACGCCAACGAACAACTGTGGTATCCAAATGGGAGGCGTAACTCCTCAACAAAGTGCAACTTTATATACATCGCAGGCGACGGGTGTTCCCGGTCTCGATCAGAATCCCTGTAATAATGTATCACAAACACCTACTGGTAGTGGCGGGAACGGTATCTTTGGACCCGTTGGCTCTGTTGGAAGCAGTATATCCGGAATGAGTATGAGTCACACAGGATTCGGATCGCCAACCAGTGCTCGACAGGACAGACTTCAAATGCCTGACGGCTCTACTTTCGATCCATTTCGTCGTTCATCTCCTTCATTAGGCTCTCCGGGGACCGGCATATCCACTGGACCGCCGCCAATGCCTATAAATAACAACTCATTTGGTTTAGGAACAGGTCTTCACAGTCCCAGCGCTTTAAGAAAGAGTCCAACGCCTGCAGATCAGGCAGAGGGCAGTGCAAAGATTGAAGTGGAGATCGGCGACAATATTGTCGGTGCAATTCTAGGTCACGGCGGAAAGTCATTGGTTGAGATTCAGCGCTTGTCCGGTGCAAACATTCAAATATCAAAGAAGGGAATATTTGTTCCTGGAACTCGTAACCGCATTGTGACCATCACTGGCACCTCCAACGCTGTCTCAACGGCCCAATATCTGATTGAACAACAGATTCAGGAGGAAGAGTCTAAAAGAGCAAGGCAAAATGCCTCTCTTGGCACTGTCCTTCGCTAGGCGTCAGTTGTGCCCTGTGTTCAAGGAGTCTGTTCTCACATTTGTTATCGTCTTTTGTCGATTTGATTCAAATTCTAAACTAAACATTAATACAATTGTTGTGCAAATTTCAATCACATCTAAACTAATGCCACAAACAGCTGTTCCCTCATTCTTCAGGGGAACAACCCATGAATTATTCGGTTATATTTTAAAATGAATTTTTTTTGACATAACTCTTGGATGAGTTGATTCGATACTTTAACGAATCGAAACGACTCATCCGTTTCAGTGATATATCAGAACTTCAATGATTGCCACAACATTTCAGACATTATTACATACATATAAACACAAACATTAGACCCACGAAGACATCAATTTTTCGATTAATGCCAATACACCAGACATTTGGCCAAAAGGCGATAATAGACTTTTAACTGATCCTTGAAATTCTATTTGAAAAATAGGTTTTTTAAGTTTAAAATAATCCGAATCAAATCCTATCATTATTTACGCAAAAACCCATTTTTTGAATGACATTTAATATTATTATTATTATTATTATTAATATTATTTAAATTGAAGTTATTTTTGATTTATCTTTTATTTTAGACACTATTAAGAGGTATCAGGACATACACTACAACGAGTTATTTGTTTTCTTTTGATTCACTTTTTTTTTAAATGAAGTGAAGAGTAAATTCTGTCGTTTTATTTCTCAATTATTATTAACTATTGGTTTACAGAATATATTATATATATAATTAAATGAATAACTGATTGAATGCTTTATTTTTAACACTATATTGAGTGCCTGTTTGTGGTTTTCATTCCCATTCGCTCATTGTTTAAGTCCTGGTGTTTGGCTAAGTCAACAAACAATTTAAATGATTAATATTTGATTAATTTGTTGTTATATTAATTATTATGTATTTAGAATTTGTTCGCTTCCTATTTGTCTCACTATTTCCAAACTTCAATCTCTAACTCCTTTTAACGCCTTTACCTCTTATTACTCTTCAAATCTAATATATTATATATATTTAAATGTATTTAAAAATTGTTATATTTCTCAGTTTTCGCCTCTTATTTAGTTTATTATGAAATCTGAAAGAATATAATTAAGAATAAGAATTAGGAAAATATAATTTTAGGCAAATAATGATTCAAATGATAGCTTCCGATTAAATTAAAGAAAAATTATTTACATTCAATTAAATTAAATTTTAATGAGAAAACAAATCAATTGATCGCTGAATTGATAGTCAAACTAATTGTTTATTTAAATGATATGAAAAAATGAATCAAAAAAGCATTTTATAAATTATATCATAAATTTTTCTGTCGATAACATCCATAGCATTGTATATCAAATGACTTCTTTTCAATTCAATCCCAAAGTCTTTCCCGTTATTTGTTTTACATATTTATCGATCACAAACTCATTGAAAACAATTAGCGATCGTTTTTTAAATCAAAACATCCATCAGTTATCAGTTTTTGACTCTTAAGTCAAACCCCATTTTATCTCAAAACAGTCAGCAGAACATTTTTTTAATAACCATACTCAGTTGGTTGCCTTGTGAATGTGGCAAGGTTATTTATCGCATGTCAGTCTCGCCATCCAAACTCTTAATATTTGACAAAAATTCCAATTGTTTTTCAATTAACGAAACTTCAATTCGACTTCAATTCTTCAAATGAGACATATATTTGTTTTATCATTGAACTGATCTACAGATCTGTAGTTTGAGTGCCTCTGCATTACATTAACACTAAAACACTAAATGAATACATCTTTCAATTAGTTATCAAATTTATATCGAGTTATTAATTAAATATAATTTTCAAATAAATTGTCAAAAAAGCGTTTTATTTCTCAAACATTGATTTCACGATTTGTTCCCATTTTTATAGAGCACTAAAACTAAACTAAAGTAAAAGATATTAAATCTTTGAATGTGTTATAAATTAAAGCAAATGAAATGTAAAACACTTTCACATAAATAGATATAAAAGACTTTAAAAATTCATTTTTCGAAATAAGAAATGAGTATTAATAGGAATAATGGGATTATAATTATATAAAAAACTAAATAAGAAATAGTTTTAATTATTTATACGAAAAACAAATCACTTTATGAACTATTGAAGGAAAGGGTGTTTTTAACTTAATTATAGCATTAATTGTATATTAATTGGTATTAAATTGCTTTTTGTGTGATTCAACTGCCGATTAATGGCTCAAACATACCGTTTAATTGAAAGATGTTTTTTCAATTTAATTAATATAAAAAGTGATTTACATTATTATAAAATTATTGTCAAATTATTTTAGAATTGAATTTCATATAATTATAAAGTAAATAATGACTCTTAATATCAACTGAAGATTTATTTTAATTTTGACGATAAATATCATATAATCATAAAATTTAAAAAATTTGTGCATAAATTGTCTTTCGATCCGATGCTTAAAATCTTTTTCTAAACATTTCTAACGGTTCTAATAGTTTAATATTTAGGGACACTTCTGTTGATTAGGAATACAAACAAATACTTGAAATTCATTACGAAATACACAAAAAAAATATTCACTAAAATTATATATAATTCATATAAATATTATAACTAAATAATGAGAACAATTAACTATTGATTAATCTATTAATTGATTTTTGGGTAAATATACGTTTACTGTGATATTCGTCAAAACATTTGTTCTAACGATTAATGAAATATTAATTTCAATTCAATTTATTTGAGTGAAGGGAATGTTTTAATTACATAACATTAATAACGAACTTATTATTACAAAATTGGTGTCCATTTATTCCACATAATTAGTCGGCCCTAAATTCATTTACACTTTGACCACTACCACCACCGCTCAATCAAACCTCAATTTATTTACAAATGATTTAGAACTCCTTAATTTAACAGTTGGAATGGATAATAAATATGTTTATCAAGATTATTTCTCACACAATTTGACAATTGTTTCTAACCAGAGGTAAGATTTATTTTAAAATCCAAAACAGATCTAAATTTATGAATGAATATATTGTATTACGTATTGCATTCAATGAGTAAACGTTCCCTCATTTATATGAAAACAAAATACAGTCGTAAAGAAATGAAAACAAAACACATGTTTGGGCGGAGTTTAAGACATTTAAAGCGGTTTCAGCGCAAGTCTTGTGACGTCTATATGAATGTTGACTCCTCTGACAAATGATTGATTGTTTTGCAAAATGCGTTACGCAATCATTGTTTTAGGGTTTTATCGTTAATTTAGTTAATCTTTTGATATACGCTTCAGATAAAAGTTTTCTTAAGAGTTGGGGTTTTGGCTCTTTATTTGAAAAACAGTAGAAATAATGATTTGGAAATAACTTCAACACTTCAATAAGACAGACAACAAATGGTATCCAATAAAATCTTTTTTTTTGAAACAAACTACGATTTCCATATTTTTTTTTTGATCAATGATGAGAGGACTTCATTGGGACCCACTCTGTCCCTAATAAAAATGTGGGGTAACTACTATTTCGGTTTTTGAAATGGTGTCAATAAATTACTATATCTTATGTTGAATGTCATCAATAATTATATATGGGGTCAATCGATAGATGTTTTTCCAATTGGAGTCGAAAATTCGGTTTACATTTGACGACAACATCGGAAAGACATTCAATTCTATTGTTTCGCAAATCCGTTGAATTCTTTCCAGAAAAGATTTAATCAGAACATCTCGCGGTTCAAATAATACCACTCTTAATATCAGAGCTTTAAAAAGTGGTCCAATTTGTGTAAAATTGTTTGACACCGAAAATAACTTCTTATACTATTTCAGTGTTAATGTCAGGGCTGTCATTGAATCCAATAATTTAAAGATAAATGTGGTTCAAGAGATTTGTCTTCTTTGTCTTCCTTGTCTTCGTTCCAAACTTATCCTCAAAATCTGTCTTTTGGTGACTGGTTTTTGAAAATGAATCGATGGTCGAATCCGTCAGCACTTAAATTATGTAAATAATTAGTATAATCACAATAAAACATTCTTATTTGTTTAGAAAATAATATAAGCATGCAAACTTAAAACTTAAAAACTTAAAAACTTTTGGTACTAAAAGTGATTAAATTTTTGTTTAATTTATGTCTTCTTTGCATTTGCGAGAACTTAACGCGAATCTCATTTGTTTGGATGTGACACCAATTGCTGTCCTATTTAGGTATAAATACCAAGGTGATTTTCGGTTAGTTTTCCCATAATAATCACCTTGTTGTTTTGAATTATTGGTTTACTTTGAAATGAAATCAATTAATTGTTTTTTCATAATTAAAATTTATTCCTTAAAAAAGAAATTCTTTCATAAAATACTTAAAATAAATAAATCGAAATGAAATGAATAAACAAAACAATTGAAGACAAATAAGATTATTGATTCGTCCAATTAATGCATTCAAAAAAAGGATGAGTAGTGATCTCATCAGATCCGTGTCGTCCCAATCTTTCGGATGGATTCGGTTGTAAAAGCTTTCAATAAAACAAATACTTATTATTAAGAAATATCTTTGAAAATACTTTACTTTATTTATGAGATCTTTTGCTTCCAACGATACAAAAACCGGAAAATAAATAGAAGTATGAGTTGTAATACCATTTGGATAATACGATACTAATGACTGAATTCAAAAACATTTAATTTTAAGTAAATTGGATCTCAACAACACTAAAAATAGTGTTAACACCATTTTCTATATAAAATTAGTGCTAACTTTTAGGAAAATATTAAAAAATTATTTAAATCGAATAATAATAAAAATAAATTACAATTTGAGTCAAATAGAATTTTTTAAAAGTATTAATGATATTTATTTTAAATTATGAAAATAAGTGCCATTTGATGGGATCAGCAATTGATGGCCATCTAATGCCGTTTATAAATGAGTCTTATATTCGCACATATTTTTACTTAAAATAAATCAATACTTTTAATAAAATTCTATTCGACTAAAATTTTAGTTTTAATTCAGTTTTTTATAATTTAAATTTAATTATTTTTAATTGTTTTCCTATAAGTTTGAGTCAGACTAATGTTATATTAAAATTAGTGTTTCACTACTATTGTGTTTTTGAGAAATGAAATATTGAATGAAGAGAATAAAGACATACCCTTCCGGTTAGCATTTCATAGGCCAAAACTCCGAATGTCCACCAGTCGCACAAATCATTGATTTTATTAGTTTTAAAGAGTTCGGGTGCGACGTAAAGCCTCTCTTTTGCCGACTCATCGATTGAATTAAAGGGCGATTCGTTCCAAAAACATTTATAGGAAACACAAAGTTTATTGTCTTCAGTCAGTAATAAATTCTCTGGTTTTAGATCGCAATAAACGATTCCTAATTGATGTAAACGTTGTAAACAGAGAGCTATCTGTGAGAGCCATACTTTTGCCTCTTCTTCACTAACGGGTATTCTATTGGAACTACAGTTCCATTCGCTGTCCATTTGATGGAAAACTTCACAAATGTTTTGATTGTTTTTTAGTGAAAGCGTTAGTTCCGACTTCGATGGCCTCAAATCAATGGTTTTCATGAAATTTGGACTTTTGGTCACATATTTTGTTAAGTTTAATGTTTGGTCGACATTCTTAAGTATATCTCTGGCTTTGGCTAAGAGTCCGGTTATACCTAAACTTTCAGTCGATGATTGTCTTTGAGGTTTTTTCAATGAAGAGTCAATTGTCTCACAATTCAATATTTCCCGAATATTGGAATCGCATTCTATAATTGAATCGATATTTTCGAAGGAATCCGAAATATTTTGGAGCCGACAGTCGGCGAGACTACTGTTTTCTGAGTGCTTTTTTTGGGCCAATGCATAGCTATTGCAAAGCGTCGAATAACTCTTTGACGGCATATCGTAATCAATGGATTCAATGCTCGCCAGACTTTCTGATGGAGAGACTGATTCATAGGAATCCGTTCTCTTTAGAACATGGGTTTCACTTATTGTCTCAAAAGTATACTTCCGATTGTTTTCACCGAAAGCATTGGTTCCGTATTCGGACTGAGTTCTGGAAATTCGTCGCCCACTGTAGGGGTGATCAGCAATCAATTGGTCATTGGAATCATCAAAAGTAAACATACAGTCAGGACAGGGCGAAACACTCATCACATTTGAAGAGATTTTATCCCAGAGTTTACCCCCTTTTGCGTATTCGAGCAGAAGATATAACGCGTATTCAGTTTTAAAAATTCTGTAAATTTGTGCCATAAATGGAATGTCATTCGGGAAAATACTTTGCGATGACGTGAAAGAGTCGGTCGTCAGTTGTTTTGATATATTATTGAATATATTTGACTTATAAATGACTTTAATAACAAAAATATTATTTGTGGTCAAATCACTTACGATTTGAACTTTATTTGAGAGTCCAATAACTTTGAATTTTGATAATTCTTGAGGAGAACCGAACCAACTCTGGAGTAGAGATGAATTTAATGACTTGAAGGGACTGTCGGGACCCCAACGACGACTCGGTTGACATAAATTAGTTCGCGATAAATATGTGTCAAATATTTGTTCGGCTTTTGTTAAATATTGAAATGTTTTTCTTCTTATCGACGCTTTCTTTTCAGAATCAGTTTCGTTGGCGACCCCCTCAAGAAGAATACCAACGGCACACTTATAAGACTCAAATGATGGCTCCCACTCACAATTCTCTTCGTACTGTTGGGCCTGTTTTAAGATAATGGCCGCGTCTAACAAATAGGTCTCATTTTTATCACTTAAACTCTCATTTGTTTTTTCATTGTTTGAATTGTTCTCTATTTCTGAAGTATTACTTATATCACAATCTTTTGATTTAACAAATTCTTCTTTTGGTGAAATCACTTCATCGCTTGTCTTTTCTTCAGTGATTACACCAGAAAATGGTTCGGGTAATACAATATTATCTTTTCTTTCGATTGTCTTCGTTTCTGTGGATTCTTTTGTTTTATTATTGTTTGACTGAATGGCATAAATAAACCACTCATTAGAATCGTCTGAATTGTTTTCCGGTAATAATTCGATTGGATTTCCTTCTGTTTTGACCAAAGGATCAAATATTTTTAAATTGTTATCAATAGTAACTGAATTGTCCGACAAATGTATTGGAGTCGAGTAATAACTGTTGCCATCACTGGTATTATCACTTTTTTGACTCCAGTCATCACTTATATTAAGAGTTGGTTCTAAAGGTTGTGGCAAATGATTGTCTTGAGTCTCATCTGTGGGACAATCGATGACGTGATGTTTGGAAACTGTAGTAAAGTTTGTGACAGAATTTTCAAAGAATTTAACGAAAACACTATTCGTGAAAAGCGGCGGATATTTAGACACAAACTCTAATAACTGAAGGGCTGACTGACGACGACTTTCAATCACTTCCGCATCAAATCTACCGAAAAGTTTCGTTTCGGGAAAAGAAGGAAAGACTCCCTTCAGATGAAGTGAAGAATGTAAATGACTTAAACTTTTGTGTAATTTCTTGAATTCAGAGAATCGCTTAAAAGTAATGATTTCTGTTATGCCTTCCATAGAATTCTTGTGAAAAACCCTCGAAATCACTTTATAAACAGTGAATCCCTTTCGATGTCTCTGAGGTTCGACCACTTCGTAGGCATGAATCCAACCATCGGTTTCTTTACTCATTTGAATCTCATTCACAAACAAAAGATGGGATCAAATTTTGATCATCAAAACAACCATTGATTACATGTTTCCTCAAACACTTGAGTGAACGCCCACTTATGCTGTGCTCTCATAACAATCACTAAACTCATGCCTCAACTCTTTTTATTAAAGTCTAATGATTAGACTCTAATCATTAGACTCTGAAATATGAGAATCAAATCATTTATAGAAAATTAGGTCACAAAAGAGATAATATACATCA
>JAQIXI010000249.1:0-29094 GCA_034700165.1 Galumnidae sp. Gr-Ori-00277 | reverse complement strand
GTTACAGCCCTCAGTGAGTGCTTAGTCTCAACACTTATCTTAGCGCTAAACGTCAACAAACGTTTTATGAGTAGCAGGCGACTAAGTGGGATGACTGACACTACATTGAATGCGCGTCAAAAAGCAACATACGATACTATTGGTGTCAGTTTTTTCACAGTGCCATCCAGCGGTTAAAGTATGCCTGTTCAGCTGTGTAGAAAATTGTGTAGTTTTACCACGTGATATGACTTTTTGATAGCTTACCAAAGCTTAGGTAATACATAAATGTCGCACCCTTTGAGCGGCCCTACATTAAAGGATAACATTTATAGTTATAATTTCCAACTTTTAGTTCAGTAAAAACTTGAATTCAGACATTCGTTTTGTTTCAGATAATTCATATATTATACAACTAAAAGTGTAAATTAGCATGGTAATTCTATGAATATTCTTTTATTATTATATTCTTAAATTAAAGATTTTCTAATTTTTAATGAAATTCTGATAAAAAAAAACGGATTCACAAAGTTTTCAACAATAAGTTATGATTCATAACTTATGAATCACTTGTGGACTATAGGCTCTTTACTGCACTGACAATTTTGAGTTTATACAGGTATATAGTATAAAGTTAGCAAGGGCAAAGTTTAATAATCAAGGCAATTATTGTTTGAGCCCAAAGTCATCCATATATTCTCTATGGGTGACATAACTTATGTCACATAAGTTCAAGGGTCTTTTATTATTTGCATAATACTTTTGCCCATGTTAACTAGAATTTTCACTTTACACAAATATACAGCGTCACAAATGTAGTGTCAGGGCAATAGTCAGGGCAATTGTCAATATATTGTTTACTATATTTATTGGTTGACATTCTTAAGGATTACTTTTATTTTTCTTAAAATCTATTTTCCAAAACAAATATGAGTTTAATTGAATTTATGGTTAATTAAAAGACAAATAATAATAATTTGTCGATTCATTTAAGTAAAAAATTTATAACAAAAATTAAGAACCGATGGTTTGTGGGTTAGTCTCAGATATCCTTAAAATACATTTATTTCTTTGATATGAGCTCTGAATAATTCCTCCGCTCTTTAATTGTTTTTCAAAAATCGTTTCAAACTTTTTGTGGTTTAGTTTTGCCTCTTCTATAAGAATCGATTCATCGTTTAGGGGTTTATTCCAAAGATAGGGCTCTGAATATTGGTTGGGTTCTCTATATTTCCTCCAATCGATTGAATTCAGTTCTTTTCGACAAACGGGACAATGAATTTGAAGTTCCGATTCATTTGTGACACACTTTTGATTGAACTCTAATTGCTTTGAGACGACATAATCGGCAAAACAACGATTGTGTAAGTGATGAAAGCACTCATTTCGGAGGACCTGATCTCTTGTAGTTAATTCATACAAACAAATGGCACATCTGTTGCCCACCGGAAAGTTTAATGTTGTCAATACATCCCTTGACTTCTCAATCATATCGTAAATCAAAGTTTCGCCGAATTTCTTCTCTAAAATTATATTTATCTCAGATTTAATTCTGTAATATATATGGAATCAATAGATGGAAGTGAAGTGAAGGGAAGGGAAGGGAAGGGAAGGGAAGGGAAGAGACCTACTCTTCAATCTTGTCGTCAGTCAAACCTCTAACGCTCTCCAATTCAAAGAGAGGACATTCTTTCGGATACTAAAGAATTTTAAATCAGATCACAAGTTATTAAACAAAGGATTGAAAATACATTTTTAGGAACAGATATCGAAAGCTTTAGTCTAACGAATTGGTCCTCAATTTTATTACCCGTTTTGGGAAAGACATCGACAATAATCGAGGCAAAAATCTTTAAATCATTTGTTTTGATTGTAATGTCTTCTAAATATATTGCTTTAAGCGCTTCCATTTCCATCTGAACTCTTAATATATAAATAAAATAATTTTAAGAAAATTTTAATAAAAGTTTAAACTTTAAAAAGGATTACAATTCAAGAATTTCTTCGTCCAAAGAATTCGACATTTTATTGATAATTGAGTCAATCATTTAATGAGGAAAAGAGTAAAACTATTGCTTTACTTCAAAATAATTTCAAATCAATGACTAATTGTTTAATGTTTGGCTGAAGAAGTGATTCAGGGGTTACCACAAGACTTGACCTTAACTTTTACTGATTGACTCGTCTTCGGAAACAAATTGATGTCAAATGACGTCATTTATAGTAATGTTTGCTTCAAATCAATGAAAAGTCTTTTGACATGTGATTAGTGATCACACTTTGGCTCAAAAATTGTCTTTTTTTCACATTATTTACAGAAAATAATAAATTAATTAATAGTCTTATTATTGAATTAAATCGCTTAAAATGCTTCCGCTGTCACTCTTAAGAACTGCACAAAACCATCCGATGTTAGTGGAGCTCAAGAATGGGGAGACATATAACGGACATTTGGTCTCTTGTGATAATTGGATGAATATTAATCTCAGAGAAGTGATCTGTACTTCGAGAGATGGCGACCGCTTCTGGAGAATGCCTGAGTGTTATATCAGGGGATCAAATATCAAATACTTAAGAATTCCCGACGAAGTGATTGATTTGGTCCGCGAAGAAGTCAAGACATCTAAAAGAGATCAAAAGAGAGCACCGGCTCAAAGAGGAAGAGGTCTTCCCAGACCCGGTTTAGGCTCACGAACCCAAAACTCCGGCACCGCTCAGACCGGAAGAGGAAGGGGTCAACAGAAACGCAATTAATTAACTCTTGAAAATAATTATAAAAAGCCGATGCCTTTCCCTCCTTTCGGTCCTTTCCCTCCTTTCCTTCCCTTCTATTGTTATTCTAATTGAATCACAGCTTAAAAACTAAGAAATTAGTCGTTGAAAGGATTGTCACAAATCACTGTATTTTTTGCATAAATTTGGAATTTTTAGTCATTTTTTGAAACAAAATATTTTAAATTTAATTAAGAATTGAAAACTTTTGTCGAAATAATCTCTTGAGTCGATCCTTAAGTCGACAAATTTGTGGCGGAAAAGGCATTGAAAAGCATTGCTTTAAATATAAATAAAACAATATTTTGTATTCAATTTTAATTATAATTAAAATTAAGTTAATTTACAGAAATATAAGACTAAACACTAAAATCCTTTTGGAGTCCAATTAGTCTTTTGTTTAATTTTTTTCATTTCATAGCAAACAATTGTGTCGTTTATTTCAAAACGAAGACCTTCTAATCCAACGATTCCATTAAATCTGAGTCCACACTCGACATCCTTTTTGATGGACTCGACCTCATCCTTCAAATGTCTCATCGATGAGATCCTTAAATCAGAGACGACTTCTTTTTCTCTTCGAATGACTTTATAGAGACAATTAGATTTCTTAAGCAGTCCTTTAACACATCGGACTCCGGCCACCGGAATCTTTTTATGGCGATCGTTAACAATGAATTCTTGGAGAACAACTCCTTCTCCGAAAACAAACTCTTCATCGATGAGAGGAAGTCTTTCACTGATTTCTTTCTTGAGATCATCGACTAAATGGTAGATAACATTATATCTTTTTATGGTTACATTTAATTCTTTCGCCAATTTGTTGATCTGAGGGTTCACTACACCGACATTAAAGGCATAAATAATTGACTGATGAAAACAAGCGGCCAATTGAACCTCATTTTCAGTTATGGCTCCGATTCCATAATGCAATAAATCTATTTTGGCTTCACTTTTGTCGTTGGGATACGACTCAAAAATATCTAACAATACTTCAAGAGTTCCGTTGACATCACATTTGAGAATAGTATTCAATTGATGAGAATTATCCTCTTCTTTGAACATCTTTTCCCTTGGTCCTCTATTCCTTTTTCTCTTATATTTAATTCCGGCTGATCTCAAAGCAATTAACTCTTCCCTATAAGTTTTGAGGTGTTCTTCCATTTTGAGGTTGGCTGCGGTCGCATCCCTTTCGGCTCTTATTTTTCTATCCCTGGCTTTTACTAAATCAATCAAATCTTTGATCTCTTTCTCAGATGACAACTGCCAAACCTTATCGCCAGCGTCTGGCAGATTGTCGTCGCGCCAACCAATCACTTGAACGGGAAATCCCGGCAAACATTTATCAACAATATTTCCCCACTCGTCGAACATTGCCCTAACTTTAGCCCAGGAGTGCTGACCAGCAATTATTATATCCCCCTTCTTAAGGGTTCCGCTTTGAACCAGAATTGAAGCCGTCTTTCCTTTCTTTGGGTCAACACTTGATTCAAGAACTGCTGCGCTGACACTTCCGTCAATATATGATTTTAGTTCAAGAGTTTCAGCCAAAGCCAGAATCGCTTCTTTTAAATCATCGATTCCCTGACCCTTAAGAGCACTCAATCGAATTGATTGTATGTCACCCCCGTCTTCTTCTAAAACAATTCCCTGAGCTCTCAAACCATTTTTGAGATGTTCCGAATCCTTTTGAAAATTATTACTTTTATCCACTTTATTGATGGCAACAATTATTGGAACGTTTGAAGAATTGGCGAAATTAATTGATTCAATCGTTTGTTCCATAACGCCGTCATCGATGGCTACCACCAGAACTACAATATCTGTAATGTGTGTCCCTCTCTCTCGCATTGCACTGAAAGCCTTGTGTCCCGGAGTATCCAAAAATGTCACCAAATCTTTTGATTTCGATCTGTTCTGTTTGTCGAGCGATACGACAAAAGCTCCGATGTGTTGAGTAATACCACCGAACTCTTGTTTGACTAGCTCACTTTTGCGTAATCCATCAAGAAGAGTGGTTTTACCATGGTCAACGTGACCCATTATGGTCACTACCGGCACACGACTCGCTTCCAGAGAACCACTTTTTAAAAGTCTTCTGATTTCTGCCTCAAAATCAAAATCAGTTTTTGTCAAAAGCGACGGATTTTTAATTAAATTTGATTTTTTGCCGAAAAATCTGACAATTTTTCCGATGGAGTCCTCCAAATCCGTTACCTTTAGTACTTTCATCGATTCTTTAACATCTTTTTCAGATATTTTAAGAACTTTTGCCAAATCAGAAGCAGTCATCTGATTCCACACATTTACCACTTCAGCACTTCTTCTTTTGAGTTCCCGTTTAACTCTTTGTTCATCGATTGTAATATTTTTGGAATTAACTGAAAGACATTTATTTTGATTTATATTAAAGAGATTTTGTTTGAAGAGAAGTTTTTTGACAAAAGTTTCATAAATTGTTTTTCTAAATAAATAATTATTTAAAATTTTCATTTCAATCGTCAAATGAGTCACAGAAACTGTTTATTCCTTAATTATAATAATTTCATTAAATTAAAAATAAAATAAGATTTTGTCGGAAGAATAGAAAGTGAGGATCAGTTAAACTTCAAATCAAAACATTGATTGAAGTGTTGGTCACGTGTTTTGTGTTTACATTTTATATTTTTCTTCTCAAAACAATATTACAGTTAAATCAAAATATTATATAAATATTGATATAAATTTAATTAATATAAAAATTGAATTCATTTATTGAAAACTTTTCAAAAATTTTATTCTTTTTGTATTTATAACTATTAATAGTATTAATCAGATTTAGATTTTGTTCGGATCATTTTGCCAAAGGGTAACCAATTACAAGGAATTTTCCCTAAAATTTAAATAGAATATATTTATCAACTTTAAAAGTTTTAAATTAAAACTTTTGATACTAAATGTATTGAATAGAAATATTCTTTAAATCATTTCAAATAAATTTAAATAAGAAATTCTTTGCTTTCGTTAACACAAAATTAGACATTAAATCAATTTTTTTGTGACATTTGTTTTATTTCTTAATTTAGTCTCGAAATTATTTATTTAAATAAATAAATGGCTTTTATTTTAAAATAAAAGTTATATCAATTCATTTAAAACTAATAGAGAACAGAAAATGCATTTATGCTATATTTAAGTAAGAATTTAAAAGCAAAGTTGCAATTTATTGAATTTAGCTTGCTTTTAATATTTTTAAAATATAATTCCTTATAATATTTAGTTTAAACACTATATCTGTAAATGTATTTTAAAATATTTTGAATCATTCAAGATTCTCGAGTGTACCCGATCGAGAAATCTAATTCCCGGTCGAGACCCGGGTTCTCGGAATATTCTAGCTCTAGTAGAAAGCTCTAGCTCTTATATTCTTGTTAGTTAACATTTGGTTATAAGTTATAACTAGTGATGTGCGCTATCGGTCAGAAGAAAATTTTAAAATCGGGGCTCATATTGGGTTAGAGCCAAATGTTTTATCAAATAAACTAAAATCGGAGGACATATTCGGTTACAAAAAGTTTAATAATTTTAAAAACATACAGTCATTAAATAATGGTTCTGTTATTATCCAGAATAAAAAAGGAATATTTTCTTTGAATTGAAATTTTTGAATTTCTGCGCCATTATAAATATAATCAAAAGTTATATAGTAGCTAGCATATTTTTTAAATAGCTGAATAAAGAGATTTCATTTAATAAGTGATTTAACTATTGCTCACTAAAGAGGGCATTAGTTTTGTTTACTCCTCTTTTACATGAATTACAATAAAACAAATTTATTGATTAATAATTAATATTAATCATTTAATATGAGTTAAACATTATTTATAAAACCATTCAATGAAACAGCACGAATAATTGAATATCTTGTACCAGGGTCAATTGATTTTTTTATTTTTTGAGTATTTTGAGAAAAGTGAGGTATAAATACCTTACTTCTGACGTCATTTGTGTGATATGTCACGCTTTGAGTCAAACTTTGGTTTGAAAACTAATGCCCTCTTTAGTGAGCAAAAGTTAAATCACTTATTAAATGAAATCTCTATAACTAAACATTATTTTGAATGTAAAAAAAATTTATTGAATTTTGTTATTGAAATTAATGAGAATAGAGTACAACATTAGGTTAAACACTAATCCGGGATTGAATTCAATAAAACATATTTTTGACAATAAATGTCGTCTTTTATTTGAAATTAACTCATAATTAATGGAAATGTTTTGTTGTTATGATTGTTATGACAATAAATATTTACAAATTTATTCATTAAATTAATTGACTTTTGATTATCATTTGCTTTTGATTTTATTTGTTAATCAATTCAATACAAAATGAAATTAAAAATTAAAAGGATGTCATCGATTGTTGTCAACGATATTTTCGAGGAATTGTCTGAAGAAAATAAAAGACTATTAAATGAGTTAATGTTTGCCAACAAATGTCTGAATGTTTTGATTAAATTTAAGACTTTTATTGACTTTATTTCTGATAAATTGAAGACTAATTTAGAATTAAGTGATTCTCAAAAATATGAAGAAATAAATAAAGAAATCGTCGAAACATTTAAAGAGAGAGAAATAACTCTTAAATCTGATGACCAAAAGACCAACACTTCTCTAAAATTATCGCTAAAGACTTCAACAGAAGATAATGAGAAAAGTGACCGAATAGTTGAGAAATTGTCAAAGAAGTCATCATCATCATCATCTTGGTCAATTAGGAACAATGAAAATAAAGAATCTGATAAAAGGAATCAAAGATTTCATACAAAAATAGTAAAACAAATCCTCAACAGAAAGGGTTCCGTAAAAGAGATAAATAGAGTTCAATACGTCTGTGATTTTGTCGGTTGTGGTCAAGTCTTTCGGACAAAATCTCTTCTGAAAAGACATCTTCTGAGTCACGGACTTTACTTTTCCGAAAGATATTATTGCGGTCACAATGGATGTGATTTTCAGGGTTTGTGCGCCAATGATATCAAAGAACATCTAAAGACTCACAATGGGATCAAACCATTCAAATGTAGTATTTGTGGCAAAGAATTCAATGTCAGGGATTCACTCAATAAACACAATATATTTGTTCACAAAAAGTCCGATAAATCGATTGTTTGTGAGATCTGTAATAAAGAATTCAAAAATGAGATATCATTCAGACATCACCAGAAATGGAGACATTTCACAGAAAAGACATATAAATGCGATCATCAAAACTGTGACTACAAAACTGTAGCCAAAACTGCTCTTACAATGCATGTCATGTCCAGACATAGAACAGAACGTAACTATAAGTGTACTGTCGATGACTGTTCCAAAACATTTAAGACTCCGTATAGTCTACGACAACATGAGTTAACCCATAATCCCGAGCGATATATTCGCTGCACTCATAAGGGCTGTAACCGTATTCTGACCCCACATTCCTTATTCCAACACATGAAAGACCAACACTCGGGTGAAACATATCGCTGTGATTGGCCCGGATGTGACTTTACTACTAATTCTGCCCGGAATCTAAAGAACCACAATTCTGTTCACAGTTCAGAAAAGCCATACCTTTGCGATTGGCCTCAATGTGGGAAACGGTTTAAACAAAAACACTATTTAGACGAACACTTAAGGATTCATAAGAATGAGAAACCTTATGCCTGTAGTTGGCCCGGATGTCAATACCGGTGCTGTCAATCAGGAAATTTAAGTAAACATAAAAAAATTCATTTAAAAAATTAAATGAAAAGAAAAACTATTTTTTGATTTTAAAATTCTTTTCGATTAAAACTTTTGTTTTTTTCAAACATTTTTTTAATAGAATTTTTAGATATTTTTCTTTAATAAAAGCATTTTATTTATTAAATTTTAGAAATTTTTTTTTGGAAATTTGAGACCAAATATTTTCTTACATTAAATAAATTCAAATATTTATAAAAGTTTTAAATTACATTAAAAACAATAAAAACTTTTTATTAAACATTTATTCACTAAAAGTTTTAGTTTTCTTCAGACAAAAAAAAACCTTTTAAACGACTTCTTATTGTCTGAAATATTTTTTATTCTTATTCTTATAAACATAAAAACGAAATCTAATAATTAGTAAATAAAAACCAATTTATTTAAAAAAAAAAAATACTTATCAAAGATATACAGAAAGAGCTCTATATCTCAAACACCAAAATATCAGAAAATTTGTTCCACATATAGAACTCAAACAATGATTTATGTTCTTATAAAGTGCTTTTCCTATTGTTTTATTTCAAAATTATCAAGGTACATGTTCAACTTTAAGAGAGTGGTTTGAGATATAGAGCTTTCCCTGTATTACGATTAGGAAAAAAAAATCTTTTCTAAAAGTTCTTCATTGAATTAATCACTTTTCGATAATTATTATCATTTGAATATTAATCGGCAATAATTTATGACTTTATTTAATGTATTCTCGTTTTTTAATCCCAAAAAGCGCTCAAATGATGTTTGTTTAGTATTATGTGAAAATAATTGAGCAAATTTGAAAAAGATCCTTGTCCCTTTTTTTCAAAAGTAAATTTCTAGGAAACAGAAATCACAAAATATTCAAAATAAATACTCAAAAGGAAGTTCTTAACACAAATAACTATTTATTAAAATAATTTTAATAATTATTAATTGAATTTTAATGATAAGTATTTTCAAGTATTTCATGAAATTATTAAGTATTTCAGAAAATTCATTACCAGTGATGGTGAGAGAAACAAACTCTAGGGGGTGCTAAAGGGTGGGGCATTTTTGGGTAAATCTCGACAGACCTAGTGCTTGTCCATGGGAGATATTTTGGAATAACCCTTTTCGCCATCCCTGTTCATTAGTAATCACATGAATCATTACTCTTACACTTCTAATAATGAATTTCATTTAATAAAAAAAAGTGCATGGTCATAAGCAACTGAAATTATAAAATTTATTTAATATAAGGTTTATATTATAATTTATAAGCTTTCAGTTGATGTTAGACTCATTTCTACGCAATGATTGCTTTTTCAGTCTTCTCTTCAAATACTTTCCTTTGTTTTGAACCAAATGTGAGATTCTTTCCATCCGTTTCTCAGAATTACTATAATTTTAGCGATAAGTAAACGTCTAAACCGTTGGAAACGGTTGTAATATATAATTATTACACTTTTTGTTTGTTTAAATATTTAAGAAAATCAAAGTTTTGAAGTAAATAACTATTTATTATAAATATTGAGTTATTTTAAAGTTTTGAATATATTTTATATAAATATTGTTTTTAATAGAATTTCGTTTTTGAAATAAATATTAATTCAATAATTTTATAGAGAAAAAGGATTTTCTCTTTTTTAAAAACTTTTCAAAAATTGGTTTAAAAAAGAAATATATTTTTTGAAATTCAGTCATTTGTGAATTGAATAATAACTTAAAGGCAATTAAAAAGTTATAATCGGGTTAAAAGTGGAAACTTTCTAAAGTTATTCGACCGAAGATTATAAATATTTTAAATACCATTCATTCCATACATTGGCTCAAAATAGTTGCAAGATTCAAATAACAAGTTCAAATAATAAGTTCTCTTAAGGTTTCCCTCCATTTATAACTGATATACCGGTATTTGAGTGAACTAGCTACATTCTTCAAAGTTATCTATATACTAAAGAAGCATGATCAAATTATTTCTTTATCAAAGCTGAATAGTTTCAACTTTTATCAAAATAAGAGATAATGAGTGAGTAATAAGAATAATCAAGGTACAATTTCTTTTGAAGTTTGACGTCCTTTTGATTACTAGTATTTCAGAAATCACTTGAAATTTCTATAACTCATGAAATGTGATAAAGAAATTGCAATTAATTTCATATCCAAAGACTCATTCAAATAATATTTGATAAAAGAATTATAATTTTAAAATTAAAATTTCAAATGAAATCAATTTATTTATTCTCTTTTATTACTAATAATTTATTATTGAATTTATTTCAAAAGAATTAAATTATGACATCTATTGACAGATAAGTCGTTCAGTCTATAAGAACTTTGAAATTAACCTCGATATTCATTTTATGGTAATCATTCTTAAGGTATTCGTTGGCTATAATTCAAAGACAATTCAATTAAATTTATTTTAGAAATAAAATTAAGAAAAATAAGTTTATATTAAATAAATTTCAAAATCATTTGAATTTTAAATCAGACTTCAAAAAAGAAAACAAAAAGCAAATCAGGGATGGATAGGGTGGGCACTATAGAACCCCTGAGGCTAAAGAATATTTGCCAGAAATTCCTTCGCACTAATGTCTGACTCAAAAGATTCTGAAAAACGAGTGAATAATAGCCTTAAGCCAAGTATTATTACCCAACACTTAAACTTTCGAGTATTAACTCAATGTCTGAAATATACGCACAGTTTGTACCGATTGGCGGACGAAATGAAACTTTACTTTTATTGACGAAAGACCTTCGCTTTGGTATCAGATATTCACTTAAGAGTTTTGGCGTGAATTTCATTACGAATCAAATTCATAATCAAATAGTGATTACAAAATAATTCCATATAATTAGTCAGAGAAAAGAGTCAGTGCGAGAGAGAGAGAGAGAGAGAGAGAGAGAGAGAGAGAGAGAGAGAGAGAGAGTCTGTGCGGAGTTTCTTGTCCGACAGCCTTGAGCATTTTGAGTTAAAAGACTATCAGACTGTTTGGGCGCCAAAAAACATCGACACAAAGAACTGGAAAAGTGCGCGCCTTCTGAGCCGTGCGAACCATTCAGATATTGAGACATTCAATGAAAAACCTGCTCCGAAGTCAGTCCTTTCGAGTGAAAAGAGAGGGAATGTTCGCTAACTTATAATAAACTACTCTTTGTTTCTATGATAACAAAAACGAAACACAAAATAAATTTCTATTAAAAACTTTTGACTCATTTTTTTCCTCTTAGATATGAAAACAAAAAAAGAAAAGTCAGACAAAACACATGAGCTCTCATTAAGGCTTAGTCCTACACCTGTTCTCAATTTTAGGGGTATTTTAAATCTTATCTCAAATAATAATAAATTCAATTAAATTGAAATCACTTTGAAATCTCTCTCTCTCTCTCTCTCCCTCTCTCTCTCTCTCTCTCTCCCTCTCCAATATAAAAATAAGTGTAATTGGCTCAAACACCTGCACTTTTGCACTATTATTAATATAAATGAGTCAACGGTTTTGTTGACCGAAATAATTGAGATTTTCGTTCAACAGATGTATTCGTTTTTGATTTTTATTCCTGAAATCAAAATAAATAATTAAAACAAATAAATTCCTCAAACAATATATCACTTTAAGGCTTAGCTATCGATCGATACTAAACAGTACCTGAAATCTAATGCCTTTCAAATCAATTAAAATGAAAACTATATAAATACTATTCGAGGAAAAATTAATTAAATATATTTTCAGTGAAATATCAGAAGAAAATATAGACTAAAAAAGTTGTTTCCATAAGAATTTAATTAAATAAAAGACAATTTCCATCGATTTTCATCAAAATCCAGTTCTGTGCCCACAACTCAACACATTTTTGTTAGCACTTCCTCTTATAAAAACTGATAAAATATTAGAATTTTCTCAAAATTAAATTTAAAGCCATTTATCGCTAAAATGGTTAGAATTAATGTGGAGAGAGAGAGAGAGAGAGAGAGAGAGAGAGAGAGAGAGAGAGAGATTGGTTAAACCGAAACAATTCTAGAAATAATTTATTCAAATTCTAAAGAGTCGACGAAATTAAAAAATATATTTACATTTGACTACACTTTTTTTAGAGCCCAGAGTTTAAGTATAGCCAAACAAAAAGAGTGCAATAGTTCTTAACTGCAAGTTTTGTAGCTAAACATAAGTGCAGTGCAAACGTAATATTCACTTTTAGTGCCAATCATTTTCTGCTGGGATTTTAAAAAATATAATACTCTTATTCGCAGTTGTCTTATGGCATAAGTCTTATTCTGTTCACCGCATTAACAACTAATTGACTCAACAGATGTACAATAACTGAAAGACAATTTTTGCCAAAATATTTGCTGTTAACAGATCTGCACATATTATGAGGACAGTTGACACCGAAGCAAAAAATCATTGAATGTTTTGTCTGTTTTTTACATTCAATGATCCGTTGAAGTAAAGCAAAGAAAGTGCTGTAAATGCTGTGCAACTCATGTGTGGCTTTGACTTTGAATTTATATACAATTTTTTGAAGTCATCGAAGGAAAGATATAAAAAGAAAAACTGAATGAATAGAAGAAAAACTACACACAATTCATATCGTGGATAATAACCGGTGCGCTGTCGGCAAACCTTCTTTCAGGGGACGGACACAAAGAGTACAATAATTTAATATCCGTTGAGTGGAAAAAACGAAGAGAAAAGACCACAAAAAGAGTCAACTATTGCTTTGTTTAGTTATCATTTTATTTGACTTTCAATACAAACTGTACTGACTCTAAGTCAACATAATTTAGATTAGACTCAAATTGCATTCTCTGGTGGAAAAGGAGTCGATTCTATCCCTTTCTATCCCTAATATTTTTATCACTAAATCTAAAGTATAGGAAATAATAAAACTTCAATAATATTTCATTGAGATTAGAGCTGAGCCTCAGTTTTGCACATATAGTCTGCACACATATATTGCACATCCATTGCATCAGCGCTGATATAAACCCAATATTTTTATATAAATTTATTTTTTATTCTTTTCTGCGATTAAAAAATGATTTATTAATACATCCAAAGGTCTTCACTGAAAGTCATAAACTAGATATCAATGGAATAGGAAATTCCGCCCCCTTTTCGATAAGTGACAAACAGCACAATCCAGAGAACAGTTGAGAACACAATTCCACGTATTTTGAAATTATAAACCACTAAATAATAATCCAAAGGAAGTCTAGGCTTTTAAAAACTTGTGACTCACACATCATATGATCACATTCTGTGCGATTCGATAAAATATATACTAAATTAGTTTTAAAAGACTCACTCTTTGAGGACGTGTTCAGTAGGTTTTGGACGTAAAGCAAACATTAGCCTCGAGTCAAGTGCTTTAATTATATCTAATCTTTCCTTTCATAGACTTTAGTCATTCCAAACGATTACTGAACTCAAAAAATAACCGAAAGAATCGATTTTTAAATTCCAATCTTATCGGAGAACATTTCAAAATACTTTCTTTTTCTTTTGCGTCACTCAATCGGTCCGTAAAAAATTGGAAAAGAATTAAAACATATTAGCGACGGATGGCTTATCTGTCATCAAACATATCTTCAAATATTTATTAGACAAAAGGCCAGTCCTCTCACTAATCACTGAAATCATGTATCGCAAGAAAAGGCGCACACAATTAATCAATTAAAAGCTAAACTACTAAATCACTCCTACGTACTCAAAGAATGACCCGATTCTTATACAACTTAAGAAAAATGAGTTATGAGTTATGCGCGCATTAGATATCAGATAAAAAATCGATGTCAGCCCTCAAGACATCGACTTTTCTAAAACAATTGATTGAAGAATATATGAAAAACATATTTCGATTCAAAAGTCACTAACAATTAGAAGAGAGGATACAAACCGTCTGTAAGAGACAGAAATAGTCGTAAGTCATCCATATCTCTGACGATTGAAGGCTATCACAAACATAAGTAAGTATTCCTCCACGTCTTCAAAGTATTAGCACTGGTTTGCAGAGGTTTGCTCTTTCTATAAGAGATAACCCTTACATTTACTTTACTTACATTTACATTTGAACCTTGCTATTTATTGCAACAATATTTAGTTTATTCTATTTATAATGGGAACAAGAGCCATTTATTTAACTACCATGTTTATATGTTTATTCAGACTTTTAAATTCTAATATAAACAATATTTCTAATTATTCAGAATAAAGGGGTGGACACAAAGCGCACATTTTTTTATTCTATATATAACTCAATTTCCGGAAAAAATTATATTAAAAATAAATGAAACACAGAATTAGTGCTGAAAAGCAGATGTTTTAAAGCAAAGGAAAAATATATTATTTGGGAAAATGTGAACAAAAACTATTACTTTAATTATAAAACAAAAAGTTTTTTTTAAAATCAGAGCCAAACCTCCCATTTATTAACACATTTTTCTTTTTATTTCAAAACTTTTTGCATATTTTCGTTAGAATTTGCAATAAATGGATGTTTGACTGTAAGGCCAATTGATTTTTTTGTAACTCAACAGTGAAAGTTGAAAAACAGATCAATAAATGGTAAAGAAATATAAGAAATTAGAACAGAATATACTCTAATGTATTCCAATAATAATAGTAATAAAAAATGACTTCAATTCAATGAAAACTAAGTCTAAAAATAATTCCCATTTTATCGGATAATATCTGCTATAAATTAATAGTAATTTTGAGGCACAAAACAAATGCCATAAAAACGATATTTCACTACAAATAAAAAAATATACGACTTTTACTCCGAAATGAATTACATTAAAAAACTTGAGTTCAAAACACAAAAACATTTTATGAAAACCGAAAAAACCGATAAAAAGCTTAAAAATATTCCAACACTTTATTGTTATAAACAAGAGTTATGAGGAGAGGGAGGAAAGGGAGGAGAGAGAGAGAGAGAGAGAGAGAGAGAGAGAGAGAGAGAGAGAGAGAGAGAGAGTGCTTTTGAGTATAATTTATGGTTTTAAAGAATGAGAATAAATGAAAGTATGGTTTCGAAGGGAATATTTGGGCAGAAATGGGAAAAAGTCAGTGAAAAATGAATAAACAAAACCCTTTGCATTGCATTTAGTGTTTGAAACTCATTAGCAAATGAACGTTATAAGCATATTTTAGCATGCTCACTTTTTCCCCCCTTTGTTTCATAAATATACACATAATAAAGTTAGAAAAATAAAGTAAATTAAATGTTGTGTTTCACCTAGAACAATCTAAATAAATAGATTTCTGGAAATTTCCATTCCATTTATAAATCAGTTTTTCGTAAACAATTCGTGGAAAAGGCTTTTAAAGGCATTGCTTTCAAGAATAGAAACAAATATTGAATTATAAATGAATTAAAATAAATAAGATATTCAATAATCAATAAACAATAATCGAGTAAAACTTAAAGTGCTTTTAAATTAGATTATCTAATGTTTGCAAAAAAAAGGGATTTTGACTTCCATTTTGTGTTCGCAATAAAAAACTTTGAGTTAAAAAACATAAATAAAAAGTTACGTACTTTTGGGTTAAACCAAAAGTGATGTCAAAATTGAATGAATGGATGATTTATCTCAAGTTTTTAATTTTGTTTAAACATTTAACACATTATCTTAACTATTGGTTATAATTATTGTTTAAATAATTGCAAATCAATGACTGGCCGTCCATTAAATCACTTAAAATAATGATTTAAAAATTGAGTGAAAAGAAGTGGTCATCGACTCAATTATGGTTTTATTTTAACTTTTTTTTAATGAAAATGTCTTTTCTTTAAAGTGATTCAAATGAACACAAAATTAATATTTAATTAAAACCTTAAGTTTAAAGTATTGACACAAACCTTAAGGTATGGCCAAACTTCAAATCAGTGTTGAATTGGATTAGACATCAATGATGTATATCAAGAATTGCACAACAAAATGAGCAAGCTCACTTTACCAAGTTCCTTGACTACCCACCAATTCGATATTCAATGACAAATATTGATAATATTTGCAGGATATTCACCGAAATATGATATTTGCATGACATCAGGCGGACGGAATTCAAAGAATCCATTGCCATCTGTGCTGTGCCTCAACTTAAACATTGGGTTAAATATAAAACCAAAGAGTGATTTAGTGTCTAATTATTGGTTAAAACTGTTTATTAATTGAATTTATTGTTTATAAGTTATTATAATATTTAAAACGTGAGTCCAATCTATCGATACTCGACTTTTAATTACTACAGAAATTAAGACTAATATTTGACAATATTTTCAATAAAACACATTATGTAATGACTCCTCTCATACAATACCCGACTATAAAATCAAATCAATTTTTAGCCTAACATTTAATGAATGCTTTAATTAAATACAATATGTTTTTGAGTTATATTTCACATCCGGTAAATAAGAGACGAGTCATTCATAAGTTTAATGTAAGAAATATAATACAGATTTTGAATTTGAATTACAATTTCAATGAAATGAACTTTTGAGACAAATGAGTGAAACGAAAGACATATTAATCGGACAGTGGCTTAGTCTTCATCGGAGTCGCTCTCGGAATCGGACTCACTATCGCTGGAACTGTCGCTCAATCTGGACGTCGAGGGATCGCCAGAGATAGGACTTCCATTTTTAATATCACAGTTCGATCGCTTTTTACCCGAAACGGATCCATTCATAGAAGCTGTCAAAATAAAGACAATTAATACCAGAGTTTAGAAGATATGAAAAGAGTCTTACATTTATTCTTCTTTGAGATGTTGTTTAACATACAGGAAGAGACAAACTTTCGCAGAGCTATCAGTGTTTCCGGTTTTAGGACTTCGAAATCGATTTCAATGTTCTCGTCGTTATCGCATTTGATCGATGGCTCCGTTTGTCGAAGAATTCTCAATACATTCTTCAAGTCTTTGGCGTCGAGGTTCTCGAGATCTGTCTTCAATTGTTGTAAGTCATCCATATCTTCGTGATTGAACGCTATCGGTGACGGAGATCTGACAAAATCTTCTTCCTCTTCCTCCTCATCGACCACATTCTTTGTATTCTTCCTGTTTGCAGGTCTGCCCTTTTGTTTGTTCTGAGCTTTAGGTTTACTCTTATTGGGTGTCTTTTTTTGTCCGTTCTTTGGTTTAAAAAGTTTGGCGTCGATTCCGGTCAGCGCCGATATAGTGCTCGACAAGAGCTGGACCTGTGTTTCTAAGAGTTTCATCCTCTGGTGCTCAACAGACCCAACCTCTGGTTCAGTCTCTTTACGTTTCGATTGGTGTTCACTACTGTTACTATTGTTATGACTATTTGTGTTGTGATTTGTGGTCAGTTTTTCTTTGAGCAACTCTTCAGGTATTCGTGCGTAGCGGTACTCGAAAAAGTCCCTAACCTTTCGGGCCTGTTCTATGACCGGCGCTTCCGGTTTGTTATATCGGAGACAATTTGTTATCATAAGACGAAAGTCTTTAACGAATGGTTTGACAGTTTTGTATTGACCCGTTTCTATCTTTGTCTTAATTGTTGTTAAATCGATGGGTCTTTTAATGATATCGAGGTAATCGGGGTATTGTTCAGTGGAGACGGGATCATAGAATGGCCAGGCATAGTCTCTATGTTTTTTGGTGAGCAGCTCTTTAATTATCTCCAGACAGAACTTCATTGAGGTATTTAACTGAACTCTTTTGGGCTGAGGGGTGGCGTAAGTGGGAGTCGACGGGTCGGGCAGTTCTTTGCTCGGCTTCTTTCGTTGGATTCCATGTTCGCTACGGGTCGTTGGCTTTTTGGCGAAATTGGTCCCCAAGAGAGAGGTCGGGTCGATACCCAACTTCTGACCGATTTGCAAGTCATGGAGTTCTTGAGTCGAGGAATCGGGTCTTCGTTTGGCAGCCCTTCGCTCCACTAAAAGTCGATTCAAATAATCATTTTATTCAAAGTTTAACTCAAATTATAAAATAAATACAAATTTAAACGATTTTTTTTGACTAAAATTTTATTAATTCTTAACTTAAGACTACAGACAAGTGCTATGTATGAGACAATTAATGTCTTACTTTCAGCGGCTGTCTGTTTAGGCGGAGGAGTGATCTCGACCTCATCCCTGGGCATTTCTTTCATCTTCTCAAAGAAGTATTCTTCGAGTTTTTTGCCCGACTTATAGACAAAGTTATCACAGGAATTAAATTTATAACAATTATTGAACATTAGTTTGAAGTCTTCTAAACATTCTGTGGCCGAAGAGTACCACAAACACAACATTCGGCGCTTAATTGTTTGCATATCCATAGGATTTGTGATCACTTTATAATAGTCCGGAATTTTCAATGCCTTAGAATTGACGGGTTTTAGGAACGGTAGGGCTGTCTTATATCGACACAAATATTTTGTCATAACTGTACGCAAAAACGACAACTGATTCGTATATCGCAGACACTTATCCGCCGGCGGTTCAAAAGGAGGCTCTACCACACCGTCCACTACTCGGAGACCATTTGGCAGAACCACCACTTCTGAGTCGTCCTCTTCAGTGTCCACTTTTGCCGTACCGTTTGGCAAATCATTTGACTCAACGTCGAAGAGGTTATCACCAGATTTGGTCTCTCTATTAAAGTGATCGCAAATATGGTTCGTCTCTTCGGATGACAATTCGCTTATGACTAATGACTTAATCGACTCTTCATTCTTGGCCTTCAAGTCGTTGTTATCTGTGTTTGTGTTCATAGAATCGGTTCCATTCATATCATTGATGGCGGAATCATTTGAATCGTTATCATTGGTTTGGATTCCACTCAAGTGTTTCCACTGTCCGTCGATCGGAACGATAGCACAAGAGGTCAACTTTTGTGAGATATCGACCGACGACATCAACTCGTCGTGCATTTTAATACCAATTGTGACCAAAACAAGTTAATCACACAATAAATCGAATGACAATAAATATGTTTTTAATTTCAAAAACGAAATGCTTTCGACTCCTCTCAACACAAATGGCTTTATTTCAAAGCGTTAGGACTCGACTCCCATTCGACGCATGTGTAGTACTGACACTCCATTTGGCGCAATAGTCAACACATAAGACATACAATACAACAACACTTTCTCTCAATGTTTCGCTTTATATTGACGTGACTTTTATATAGAGTATACACTAACCAACGAATCCAAAACCAGCGAATGCTTTGACTCCTCTCCAGTCGTTTCCCTTATATACCTAAGGAGTGGAGCGCTCCCAGTGTTCAGTACTTTCCTACTCTCTAATGCACAGCATTTCCATTACCTCTGAGTAAATAGGATTAGTTTAATGTGAAAGTCATGCGCCACATAATGTGACCACTGATTAAAGTACAGGTATTAGTGGTTGTGTTGATCACTGGGAGCACTACTCTCTTTAGCACCGGATTTCATCTGTAAATAACGTCACTCTAAGAGAAACGATGATTCACTGTTTGAAGAGAAGTGACGCCAAGTCATCAACAAAGGCATCGCTAATCCCTCGACAGTACACCAACAGTGCAACAATCAGTACAACCCCTAAACAAAAAGCATGCCATACATACATAACACGTGACTCTCACCACACCGCACATAAACCGGTTAATTGCCATTTAATAAACATCTAATCGGCCGACAATTACTCGAAATTATCGACACTTAAATCCTTAACCAAAGAGAGGAACCCCTCAAACACTAAATAATTTTATTGTTAAACAAAATTACCGGTTCTCTAATCATTGTATCGATAGGTAGATAGGAATGGCCTCATCTTTAATCTAATACTTCGTTGACTAATAATTTGTTGAAATATTCTGTGCGCTCAGTCTTTTGGAGAGTAATTAAGGCCATGAGTTTCAAAAGTGAAACCAATACTTATTTACATAACTTTTTCATACAATTCAAGTCCATTGTATGGCCTGAGGAACACATTCTGCAATAGATATAGCACTGGGTCGAGACAACTGTGTTATATCCATAACCGGTAAAAGTTCTTCCAAGTTATGGCCCACTTTGTCCTTATGGTTACGAAGTTTGTCCGGTCGAGAGAACGCTTTATCACAACCTGTAAATTCGCATTTGAAGGGACGCTCTCCCGTATGGATGTAGTTATGTCTCATTAGGTCTGAAAGTAGACAAACAGTAATCCATAACTCATTCGACAAAATAACGAATAATACCTGAATTGGAGGAACTCCTATACCCACAGCCGGGCCTTCAAATTAAAAAATTAGTTCTTAAAAAAATAAGTAAAAGAGTGGTTAATACCAATCACAGGCGAACTTCTTGTCCTGAGGATCCCTTCCGTGAACCATCTTTTTGTGGTGACTGAGTTTGTCGGGTCGGGAGTACTTCCTTTCACATCCGTCGACATCGCATCTGATTATTCGATTAGAAATTTTTATTTTCAATTAAAGAACCAAAAAATGATTCAAATATTAATTTTATTCGACTTTAGAAACAAATGAAAAAAAAATTGAATAAAAAAACGGTTTTTCTATAAATTTGTAGAAACAATACATAAGAAGTGAGTCTCAAAATAAAAGTGATCCTCAAAACTGAAAAAACTCAGTCATAGCGGTTGGGCTCCGCTCTAAATCAGTAGCGGATATGGAATATATTGAAATTGAGATTAGGTAATTCAATTGAAAATCTCGTCGAGTCGGGACTGGTTCTGCTGGAGTGAGTCGAGTGCGAATGTTTGTGGAGTTGAGGCTGAGGCCGAACTTTCAACTCTACAAAGGGTTTCAAAATAATCAGTCATTGAATATGAAATTTGTTGTCCTTTCAATGAATAGTTATTTATGTTTTGTTTGTTTTTCATGCCATCAATCAGTGAAAACTTTACAAGAGTTTAGTTTTTATCGTGTCTTTCAGGTCTTTCAGAGGGAAAGTCAACATAAAATACTAATCATTTCTTAATGAAATTCTTTATTAAATACTATTATTAAGTAATAGAAAAGTCATAGAAATAACGAAATCAGAAAATTTATTGAAAAAATAAGCGAAAAAAAAATGATTTTTTTTGATTATTCATAGTTTGGTTTACGCCTATAAGTTATAGTCTATAACTAATTGATCGGTGAATGAAATATAAATTTCATTTCAAAAGAATAACAAACTATTCATAGATTTGACAAAAATATAATATTTGATGACTTTGTTTCGCAATTATTACAAATATTTATTAATTCTAAAAGAAGTAAATCATACGAAACACAGGAATTGATCGACAATTAAAACATTAAATAAAATATTATTTCGATGTTATACTGTATTTAATTTAAATAAATAGGAAAACAAAGAGTCGACCGAAAACAAAGTTAAAGAAAAACAATTGGAGTATAAAAACGGAATATTAAAGGAAATACTCACGAAAAGGGTTTCTCCCCGGTGTGAATCATTTTGTGACGATTCAGGTCATTGTTGGCAATGGATCGGTAGCCACATCCGGGCCAATCACAGCAGAACCTGTTATCAATCATCAGTTAAAATGAGTTAATTCCAGATAAATTCTTACGGTTTTTCTGTGTCGGGTCTGTGGACATATTGGTGGCGGTTCAGTTTATATGCATTTTTGAATTGTTTGCCACATTCGGCACAGGTATACACTTTCTGTTCTCTCTGTGGACCGCTTTTCATATTCATTAGTTTTGAGAGCTGTCGGGAATGACTGCCACCAGAACTGTGGCCAATGATTGTTGCGTTTTGCAGATAAATGAGTTCTCGAGTTTCGTCTTCGTATTGTTTCTCTAAATTATCAATCATTGCATTCAATTGAATCACTTCATTACTTAAGACTTCAGAACGCATTCTATTTGTGTTTCTTTGAGATATGAACTCATTTTGCAAGAGTTCTATCAAATGTTCGATCTCTACCTGAGACTCAAGTCTTGTCTCAAACTCTTGTAAATAAATCCACGCGAATTCCAAATAATCCAAAAACTTTGGGAATAATGTCCGAACTTTATAGAAGATAATCGACACAAACAATAGAATCATTTCTAAATTATAGACAATAGACGCCTCCATTTCTTCGTCAATCTTTGGCACATTATTTGGCTCAAGAGGTTGTGCGGAAGGACTCGTAGGAACCATAGGTACCGTAGGTTCACTATTCTCTTCATTAGGACCCTTATCTTCATCTATAGGTATGAGTAAAGGGTCGGAGTCTGAGATCACTATTTCATTGACAGTGTTGTCATTATTTGTCTTATTTTTAATTTCATCAGTTTTTGTCAAATTCTCCTCATTTTTGTCAGTTTTGGGAAATTCTTTGACAACAATATCGAAGTCTATTCCCTCTAAAATATCTTTTTTGTAGTAATTTTGTAACCATTTCTGGATTTTCGTTATTTTATTATCAGTTTTGATGACAACTAAATGGAAGAGAATTTGTGGTCAAATGACAATCAATTGATATTTGAGTCAAGTCTTACCGTATTTGTAGTTAAATTTGAAGTATTGGTCGAAGTATTGAATACAATTGAGTACTGAATCGACAATTAATTGTCTGTTTGTGACGTCAATTGACTCAATAGTGATTTGAGGAACGGGTGGTTTCGGTACTATTTTAGTTGAGGGCCGCCCTTTTCCTGTGCGCGGCGTCTGCTTTGTTGGTCTTGACTCCAGATACTCTTGACTTAAGAAATTCAAAATCTTGAGCAGTGCCTTCACATGAATCTCTTGGAAATCAAACAATCGTTCCATTGATTCAAACAATTTAAATGTCATTCAATCAATAAATAAATAAAATCAAGAAATGGTTTTTTCCAAACCATTTGTAGTCATCTCTTGTCATCATTTAAAAAGACTCAACTCATTCACTCTTTAGACTACTTTTATATACTATTGACTCCGTTTAAAGCTATAGAATTTGTGTAATAAAAAGTACTAAATCTTCGACTCATTTAATGAATGTTTGCGCTCTTTAAGCGTTTTTTTGATTTTGTGTACAAAATATTGTTTTGTTTTCATTAAAACTTTTATTTTATTATTCTATTGAAAGCATTCATTGATTAACACAAATATTTTCAACAAAAAAATTAACTGAAATTTTTACTGAATCGCAGAAAATTACAATTTGTTGAGTTTTGTGAATTAATTAGATGATCTTGGTTATGGTTATGGTCATGGTTATGGTTATGGTTCATTGAGTATAATAATACCAAGGGTGGTCTCATTTTTATATGTTTAAAATATACTGAAATACCAGTGTTTTTAATATCAGAATAAGTTCTTGATTTGCAATAATTAAAGGATGTCTTCCGGAAAAGACGATGGTTTTGATGACGATTATAAACAATCAGAAGATCCCCCGAAAGTGATATTTCATCGACAATTTGGGCCAACAAAAGAGACTTCTGTGGAGTTGCGTCGAATATTTGGTAGTCCACCGCCTGAGGACTCAAAAAAGCCAATCCCTCCGCCTCCGCGGCCACCAAACACTTACCACAAGAAACCAAAATATTGGCAAATGAGATACACGAGTATTACTTCGACAGACACTCATCCAATCTAATGGCTATTTGTTTGTCAGGTCATCAACAGATCCCTAACAGAATCGCTGGAGGGATGTCAGTCTTTTTCTTTGGTATCGCATTTCTTATCGATAGATATTCTAAAGCTCAGGACAGGTGGGACTCCAGACTCGGATTTCGAATGACTCCCCAGGAGAAGATTGATTACGACGATAAGAATGAATTCTTCCGGCAAATGATGACTTTCGGTCCACCGTCGGACCAATTCGCCACTAATATGACCGGAGAACAATATATCAATACCCGAAGAGCAGATGATAAAATCCGTTGGGATATAAGGGAAGTGGACATGAATTGTATTGGAGCAAGGGAACTTCATAACCCTATGGATAACCCTCTTTAGAGTTCCTCTTTTTAGCCATTTGTAGATATCATTGAATTGTTTATCAAAAAAAAATTAAAGCATTTAATGAGAAAATAATTAAATAATTAGCGAATGATTTTAATAATGAAATTAATTAAAAACTAAATAAATGTCTAAAATTGAGTTAAGTTTGCGATTCTTTGATGAGAATAGCGGTTCCGTTCTTCACTTCGAAAGTCCAGTAATGTTTGTCAGCACAGGTGACCGAACAGTCGCCGAGATTTTTATGAAAAGTATAGGTCTTATCGTAGTTATAGATTATATTAGACTTTCCATCAATTATTCCGTCGACCCGACAGTCATAGTCGTCATTCAAGAGGTCGTTCTCTTTTAGTTTATTGATGAGAACGGGTGTGTTATACGGTTTTGTGAACATAAGAGCCGTATAGTGCGAACCCCTGTCCTCTTTGATGGGTCCAAATTCACTGTCGTTCAACTTTTTGACGGCCACATCATTGATATGATTGCACAGTATTTTTCCCGGAACCCAATTTGAGATATACCTAATGTCTGATACATTACTAAATGAATTGCGAATCACCGCTAAATCGCTATGAATTTGTTGATAGAGTTCTTTTGGCGGATCCAATAGAGCGCTCGACTTTTCTACAGCCATAAACATGGCTTCCGTGTCGTTCAGACTAAAACAAGTTATGATTAGAGACAATAAACTCAAGACTTTTAAAAAGAATCGCATTTTCGTCTTTTGCCGACTTTAGGCCGACTTAAGTCTTGATTTTACAATACTTTAAAACAGATTTCTTCGACCAAATGTTTGTCTCGCATTTGATTATAGAATTTTGCACTCATTTTGTGGTCAAATACTCATTTCATCGAAAAACATGTGGACCTCATTTTTGGCGACACTTCTAAAGTCTATTAAAATAGTGGTTCAAAAGGCTTAAGAGTGCCCTCACTCTCAGTAATGGACAGTTGTTTGCACTTCAAAATTTGGTGACTCTTTCACTCTTCAATATTTCTCAGGGCTTATGTCTAAAGTTGTTCTCTGATTGGCTTAAAACAACTCTAAGAATAAAGGCTTTTAAACATCTTTGAACTCTTTTGCTTTATTTTAATAATCTAGCTTGTTTATCAAAAGGTTTTAGTCAAAACTTAATCCTAAAAAGTTATCTCAAAACAAATAATGAATTCAATTATACTTAAGAACTTTTATTAAATTTTATTCAATTTTGTTGTATAAACTTTTAGCACAGAATTACATTTCCTTTAGTTGTTTGTCATTAAATGAGTCATAATTGTAATGACTGGCAATGATTGTAATGAATACCTAAAATCATTCCGTAATCAAATCAAATGACTCTCTGTGTGCACACATATCGATGAATACTTTCTATATTTATGTTAATAAAGTCCTCTAAAGTGTGTGATTTGATTATCTCTACTAAACCACTAAATAATTAATTATTTAAATACTTTTTAATTGAATTTAAAACTAAAATAAACTTTTTATGGATTTGTATTTAGCGGTTAATTTATAAGAAATGAAGAACTGGTGATCCAATCAAAATATATTTAGTCATTTCATATCAAACGTCTGACATATGATTGAGTTTTAGACCCCTTTTAATGATTTGTCGCACGAATTGCATAATAAGTTTACTCTGAGATCCAATTAAAAGACATTTTTAATGTAATTAAAGTAATGTTGTGTTCATTACTCTGATTGCAAACCATTGCGAAAGTGTTTCGTTTGAATCATCGCTTATTTACAATCATTTCTTAACCAATTAATCACTGTTTAAGACATTTGTTTAGTATATTAAGAAATCATTGCAAATGACCACTTGTGGACAGTGTCTATAAGCCGGGTCGTCTAAGTCAAGTCAATTTTGCCGAAGATTTGTCGCATTGTTTGCAAAAAAAAGTGAACTTGCATCATTTATTATGAACTTTTTGATTGACTTTCATTGAATTCATTGGATTTATTGATAGCAAAACAATTGTCTTCTAAACAATGGATCAAATATTGCATAAGAATTCAATGTTTACTATACCAGAGATGAGTGATTTTGTGATCGTTATCGGAGACCAAAGAATTAATGGTATTTCGGATCAAATATTTGCCATAATTTTGTTAATAATTATCTCTTTTTGTTTTTCAGTCCATAAATCAGTTTTGATGTCTTCGAGCGAATACTTCAGCGCTTTATTTAATTCAGAAATGATTGAAACGAAGAAAAAGGAGATAATACTGAAGGAGACACTAATCAAACCCTTTAATATTGTCCTTAAACTGAGTTATGGCATTCCCATGACTGACGAGGAATGGCTTGAATTGAAAGTCCAAGAGTTCTGTGAATCGATAGTCACTGCAAACAAATACCAATTCGTTGGTTGTGAACAACAATTGTCTCAAAAACTAATCGATATCTTTGAGTACAAATTAACGACAAAAGGGGACCAAATGACAGATAACACCACTATTTGGGAGGTCTTAGAAATGGCAAAAATCCATAATTTGCTGATTTTGTTTAATTTGTGCCTCAATTTCTTCGATGAGAACATCAATTATGCGTTCGAGACATTTGATCTTCAGTTCATATCTGCCGACATTCTTCTGGATGTCATAAGACGGGACACATTCGGTGCTTCAGAGCTAAAGATTTTCAAAATGGTTGAGAAATGGGTCCTCAAACACAAAATCATGTCTAACAAGAAGTCCATCGAAGAGGAAGAGCTCTTACAATGTGTTCGTTTAAATCTCATTAGTCTTTCGGATTTAAAGACAGATATTATGGAAAGTGGTTTATATGAACAGGAATTGATTGAAAGGACTCTCAAACAAGAGCTGAGCGGAGATTTGGCCACTAATAGAAGGGTTTGCTATGAAAGCGGAAAACTATTTCGTATCACTGATTGTAAGAATGAATTGCATCTAAAGAGCGAACAGGAAGTGATTATTTGTGTCAATTGTATGCTTCCAATGCCGTCGAAAATCAATCATTTGATGTTTTATATTCATCCCAACAATTCTTATCTCAAATTCACTGCAAACTATTGGATCGGAATAGCGGACAGTCAGGCAGAAAATGGCTTTCGAAAGATTCTGGACTACACTCGCGACTCATGTCTCGGAGATCAGGACCTCTATTTTGATACACCATTTGTCGCGGAAAGCATTCGTATTGTTGTCGAATGTCTTATTGAAACCCCAGTACTTCCTTTAGAAATAGAAGAAATCCCTGAACCCCATATTTTGGGACATCCGCCTCAACCCGGACAACAACCCGGGCAGTGGAGGCCTCGTCAAAGAGATCCTAATTGGAGGCGAAGATCTGTTTTTCTTCACAGAATTCAAGACTATGCGTCCAGTAATCAAAAAGTGGTTTCAATCGGAGCCATAGAATACGAGTTCACAAAAAGTTCTTTTAAAACAATCAATTCATATGTCGTCTCCGATGTAAACATTTGTCAACGAAAAGGTGTTCAGTGCTATTCGCCGTACTTTGGCCACAATCTCACGCCTTTCCTCAATGAAGAAGTCTTAAACAATATCAGCGAAAGGGGAAAACTGTTGGAGAATTCTGATGAGCCCTATCTTGGACGTTTTCCCGATCCGGATGATTTCGAAAGATTCCGTCGCGTTTACAGCAATACGGCCTCTGACTTCTCCGACAAAATCATCAAACGAGCGAAGGAGTGCTCAGAAAAGATCTTTAATGATCTGATGGAAAGACCGCTTTCAACGATCGACTTAAGAGAAAACAATCATTACATCATTAATTTGTCGCAACCAATTGTCGTCGACTCTCTTCAGTTTGAGCTAATCCTCGAACACGAGAAGCGCTGCCACTCAGACGAATGTTTGGCCGCCGAATGCAAAGTAGAGTTGTGTTCATCAGTAAATCGCGATAAGCCTTCATCTGAGTGGACAGTAGTCAGCAATGATTCCTATTTGACTCAATCGGGTTATTATAATCTTGAGTTTGATTTGCAAAAAGTGTCAGTCATTCGTATCTCAGGTTTTCGGTATAATAGCGATAAAAGCCTTATATATGCTCTCCATCTTAAAAACCTAACCATTCCGGCTGACCGGTGCTCCTGGTCCTGGAGTTCTGGCCTTAAATTAGGAAATGAAATGTCTACTGATGTCGGCTCAGAATGAAATCTAAAGTCTTTCACTTATAAAAGTTTTTTTAATCAATGGTTTTTGCATTTCTTCAGAAAAACATTTATAACAAAAGCCTAAAAAAATGCTTTTCATCTCTAAAAGAGTATTCAAATCAACGAAAGAAATAGTTTTATGAGTCATTGTTTGATCATTTGTTTAATCACTTTTTTCTCAAAAACAAATACCTTATTATTCCGGGTTTTAATATAAGGAATGAATCGGAGATTATATACATGGCTCACAAAACTAGTATACTTTTATCAGGTGTGCAAGGTAAACTAATAGAGCACATTCTTTTAAAAACTAACATAAAAGTGTTTTTTTTTTGTAAAATATTTTAGAATTACTGACAAAAAGTCTGATTTTATCATTTTTGTTGATTTCAGAGGACTCTAAAACATATTGTATTTTGACCTTGTTGCTCTTCTAATCTGTCAAAGTTAACACTTTCTCTTAATTTTACTTAACTGTAATGTTAGAGCCCGGACTTAAAGGTATTCCTATAATACTATTATGGAAACAAAAAATATTATTTATTTTGAAAACAATTAATATTTCGATCAAATGTTTTCAATCAATATTTCTTTTTT
>JAQIXI010000248.1:0-29128 GCA_034700165.1 Galumnidae sp. Gr-Ori-00277 | reverse complement strand
GAGAGAGAGAGAGAGAGAGAGGATCATGGGAAATAAATTACAAGTTTCATTAAATTGAATAAAAACAAACGTTCATAAGATAGTGAAATAAGGGTTAGGAATAAAAATCCAGAATTAATTAAAGACGTCATTAATTAAAGGTTTAAATTTTTGTTGATGGGGTGAAAGTTCAGTATATTCTATAAACTTTACACAATATATAATCTAGAACAATAGTGATTATCTGTGATTTATGATCATTAGTTTTTGAGATATCGACTACCAAAGGGTTGAACTTAAGCGATATAGTAAAACAATAGCCAAGGGCTAAAGCCGACCAAAAAGTATCCTTTCACTTATCAATTAATTAAATTTTGTGATAAAATATATCTTATTATTATAAATATAAACACTTTTGAGTTGAATTATTTACTAATATTTTATTATTTCTGTATTTTTATTCCCAAATATTATACTCAAAGAAATTTGTTTTGTCTAAAAGGAAGAGACTCTGACATAAAGGTAAAGGTAGTGATAGAATGACACAATTGTTAAATATTTTGAAGTGATTTGCAAAACATCGCAGTTTTATACAAAATAACAGAATATTCTGATATATCAGACAATTAATGCATTTGGCGTTTGAGTAAACAATAGAATCAAATGCACTCTTCTCTCACTACTGGTATTCAGAGATGACTCCGCTCTGGATATAATCATTTCCACTGAACACAATATCAATACTGTATTTTTATTTGCAATGAACGCCAAATAAACTCAGAAAAACAGTACTAGTAATGGATGAGCAGTTCTTTCATCGAATCCATTTACTCATCAAATATTTTTAACTTATCTAGATTAAATCAAACTCAAATATCAAAACAGTTTCACTTTCAAGCGATCAATAATAAAGTTTTATTTATCTGAAATCTAATACAAACCACTTTGGAGAGAACATTGCATGGTAATGCCTGGTAATGCTGGGTAATGCTGGGTAATGCTTGAGCATCACTGTTCAGATTCAAATAGCAGTTCTCAAAAGATATTCTTAACATAAGTAAATATTTGTCATTAGAGTAAGAATTGATATATTTTTGTGATATACTCTCAGTGTTTATTCAATTCGATTGAATCCAATTTTCAAATAAACTATTTTTTCTCCGAAAATATATTTTTTTTTCTCATTTTTTCCATTAAAACTTTTCCTTTAAATCCGTGGATAAACAAAACGTTTATTAGTTTTTATCAGTTTTAAAGTTTATCTCTTATTTTAATCCAAAAAGTGGTTCTGATCACCATTTTATGAATTTCAAACTCAGAATAAACTCAGAATTTTTCAAACTCTTCGCAGAGTTTATTAATAAATTGTTATTAAATTTCATTTTTTAGTACCAATTATTTGCTGCACAACTTATTTAAAGTAAAACCCTTTCCCATAGAGAGTAAAAGGTTATTTCTCAGTGAGAATTTTAATCTTGTTAATTGCTAAAAAAGAAGATAAATTCTAATTTGGTTCTATCAAGAAAAGGAATCTGAAATTTTTCACTCTTTGATTAACTTTAATTAATTCATAACAATTTTTTAAAATTCATTTTTATTGAAAGGCGAATGTACTAGATTGTTATGCTTAAGAGCCTAGATATCTTTTAAAAGCCTTCATGAATATATAAATATAAGATAGGAAAGAAAAATATTAAATTGCTCATGCTAGTTTATTTATAATAAAATTTAATTTCAGTCATCAAAAAATCAAAAACTTAATACTTTTTGAGTTGAAATCAAATATTAAACTTTAATTTGATTTTCCTTTAAATATAATATTAAGAAAAAAAATATGTTTTTCTAAAATTATTTATTAAATTTATTGAAGTATAATAATTAGGGTCATATAACTTGACATTTGACTCAATCGATTCAATTTAGAAAATGAATACATCATTAGAGAAGAGATCACTGAATACGACGACAGAAATCAGAGTTAAAACTATTTTCTATTTTAATGATCAGATTTTTTTTCCTATGAAAAGCACATTCAAGATCTCATATCTTAGACATTCTAAGAAGAAAAAGGCTCTAGATAACCCCTGGGAAGAAAATGGACAGAACTTTATTTAATGAGAGCCAATTAAATATTTACAATTATTGGCAATTTTATTGAAAGTTATTGAATACCATTAAGGACCATGCACAGTTTACTAAAGTCAAATATAGTTCTAAATAATTATCAAAGATATTAATAACCTCTTTATGATCTCTTTTGAACACTTTGTCTGACCTTTACTTTTGTTATTTAAAGACACAATTTTTTATTAGATTTGAATTTTGAACAAAATATTGAGGTTTTTGTGTTTTAATCTAATTTAAAGTCAATTATTCAAAAACAGTAAAAAAAGACTAAAAATATGTTAAATATTTTGTTTAGTATCCTCTTATGAATCGGATTCGAATTTTAATTCGAGATGAAGACCTTGATAAATTTGATGAATTGATTTACAAAAGAGAAGAACAGGCGATGTTGAAGAGCAAAACAACCCCCGAATCGGTTAAATTCAAACAATTTAAACAACAGGACTCTAACGATAGTTCACTCGATTGTGACACAAACGACACTGACTTAAATCATAATGAAGTCAATGATGAGAATAATGTCAACCATTTAAATGAGAAGCCGATGACAAGGTATCTGCCAGTGCCTCACGACAGAGCCGTTGCCGTATCTGACGAAAACAGCGAAGACAGCGGCCCAGAGGCTAACGATTCGAATTTCAATAGCAATCAGAGGTTTGACTCTTTATTTTATTGAAATAAATTTTATTACATTTCGTACTTTTTTTCAATTTGTTTGGAGTTTAAACTTTTCTGTCATCCAATCAATTGATTGGAGATATAGTCAGGGTATTCGTGCCAAGATCATTTATCCTAAATATAGTCATTTTGTGAACATAATTAAGAATTATTTAACAAAAGCTAATTCCAAGACATTTTAAATTACCTTAATTATATTATTATTGGCAATATTTTAACCAAGATTAGCTTTACTTGTTTTAATGAATTAATCCATTATTAATGCGGCATTTGATGAGAAGCTCAAGACTTTAATGTAATGGGATTTGTGTAATCAAGGAGCTTTTGGTTGAGTTGCTTGTCTATTTTGTAGCCTGTCTATTTCAATAATTCTTTAAGAATAATTTTTTTCATAAGAAGAGTAGTAGTCGTGTCTCAAATAATAATCTTTACTTTTCTTCGTTTATGAAAAAAAAGTTTATCACTCTTTCACTATATGTCAAAACTCTTGAGAATCATCTCTGAGGCTATTCTTCAGAACTATCCAATCGTTTTGTAACTAAATTTTTTTGTTGATATTTTCATTTGAAGCGAAAAATTATAGAATTTAAAGTTCTATTTATATGAAATAATTTTTGTTTGTTTTGAATCTAAAATAAGTCTAACTTTACGTCAATTAGTTTTTAGTATTTAAATATCAAAAGTATTTTTAGAAAAACAAATCATTTGTAAACTCTTTTTCGCGAATAACTTATTTCGTAATATTAATAGAATTAAATTTAGAATATTTTGAATATAGTGTTTGCAAACCTGTTAGCACTCCATTATTAATGGTTGAGCAAGGTGATATTTGCCAAAGTAATGCTTTAAATGACAAAATTGGTGCCAAATTTGCAAACTTATATAGAATTTGATTAAAATATTTTTTTTATGAATTTTGCAAATATTGTATTAATAGTTATTAAACCAAAAGTTAGAACTCTTTTTTGGGAAATAATTTCCTGATTTAATCAGAATTTGATTAAAACAATGATTGCTCCGCAGTATTAATGACATGATTACTGCTATAAATTAAGGTGCATGCTCTTTTTATTGGAATACTCTAATTGGATCAAAATTGAAAACTTAACATTACCATGTTCAAATTTATTATTAATACAATTTTATTTTTTTATAAAATGTAAGAAAACCTAAATTAGATTAACAAGGTGATACTATGTTTTCAATTCTAATTCAACAAAAAAATGTTCAAGCACAATTATATTAAATATTTATAAGTCTTTATAAGATAGAAAAGAGAGTAAAACCAAATCTATTTACATTTTTATCGATCAAAAATCTCATAACTTGGCAAAAAACGTTAAAAAATCTAGGCAATTTTTAAACAGTGTCTAAAATTATTATTAACCTTGTTCATTCATTGATATGCGTATTTAGATGCTAGTTTAATGAGAGCCAATTATATTAAGTTTTTGTCAGAAAATATATTCAAAAATTATTTATTTAATTGGATTCATAAGAAAATATTTTACCTAGACCTTTTAATCATATAAAAATTATTATTTCTTATTTTAATAGTTTATTAGAAGTCAATCAAAAAATTTCCAAAACATAGAAAATTAGTCAACATTTGATTTATTCGTTTCTTTTATTTATAGTTTTCTTCTAATGAGCCCTTTGTTATCGTTTTGATAGTATTTAATAAGGAATCAAATTTTTATGTATTTTTCTTATAAAAAACAAAATTTGTTATAAACTATATATAAACTATAATTTTTGTGATTATCTCAAAGATTATATTTTTTAGTTTCCTTTAATAATTTTGAAGTCTTTTTATAATATTTAATCCCCAAAACAAACACTCATTTAAAATATAAATATCGTATAATTTGTCGCTTTCGCTAAACTATTTAATAATTAATTTTATGTCCAATAAATCTTAATTAAGATTTTGAATAACTTTTTTCTAAATTAATAATTGATTACAATCTTTGTATTAAAAATAAAATATTCATAAAAAACGGGATTCAAAGACACGAAGGACTGAAAAATAGTCAAAAAGAAATTGTCATTCAATTTAGATAATTGAAAGGATTGCGTGAAAAATATCACCAAATGATGGGTTGCACCCAAAGGGTACAATATTTTCAAAGGGAGGGCTTCTGTTTTCAGTACTACATTATTCCGGAAATAAAGGATCAGAAACTGATCCTTTAATGTTTATATATATTTTTTAGGAAATAGAAAATAAATTTGACCTTCTCCTAAAATATTAATAATTGTGCAAGCACATTTTGCAATTCATTGCTCCAGTTCTCAAATTTTGTTTTTAGAAATCTTAACAAAAATCTTTACAAATCATTGAATTTCTAATTGAAAAAAAAACAATAATTATTTCAAATCAATAGTTATTATAAGAAGAAATAAATGGAAAATAACTCTTTGAGTAAGAAAAGGGAACATCACTTCTTTCATCACTTTTTTTCTTTATAATTTCCAGTCAACTATTGTTTGATATTTGAAATCAGACAGACGTTTGACTTTTAGTTCAAGAAAATGAGGATTAAGACTAAATTTAGTTCATCAGACGATTTATAAATAAAATTTATTTAATCCTAATTTCATAACTAAAGATCAAACGATAAGCTCTATCTCTGAAAAAAGCCATAAATTTGCAAAAATAATTATAAACCATAGATTCATAAAAAAAACATTAGTTACATCTCTCCACTGGAATTAGTACCTAGTACACAGCAATAATGCAACATAGCAACAGAGTTTAAAAAGCTGTTATTACCTCCAGAGTGAACACCACTTCATAGCAACCATTACTCTGACTGACACTCAAATAAATTAAGTTTATCGCATTAGTAAATCTTGCTTTCTCCAAAATGGTGTTTCAAATGTTGGTCAAATATGCTTCTAGTTGTTATCATGGACAAATCTTAACTTTTTCCTAATTGTCTGAAAATTGAAGCATAAATACAAAACCACTTTTAATATGACTAATAAATTATAGATAAAAGATTTAAGACTTTATTTTGAAATTGGAAACTAGATTTTCTTTTTTTACCTTGAGCAATAATTTTTTATTTACTCAAATATAATACCCTACAACTTTTAATTTGCTTTTTACATATAATCTTTTTTAAAAATCAATAAAATGACACCAAATTTAGAATTATATTTATTTTCATTTGAATGAAATATATTTATTTTTTTAAAAAAAACTTTTATTGTAATAATCATTAAATTTATAATAAATTTAATTCTATAGTTATTTATATTTTGAAAAAGAAATTTATTGCAAGATTATTCTCGAAAGTTAATGATTTTCATTATTATTATGATATGTTTATGGTTAGTAATTTAACAAAATAATTTTCCCTTCAAAATAAAATTGAGTTCAGATCATTTACTAAAACCAATTCAGCTCAGAGGTGGGCAGTATTCAAATCCTTAAGAAATATATATTCTATTTTATAATTAAGTTAACCATTAAATGAAACAACAACTGTAATATGTCCATGCTTCTTTTTTATGTCAATACTGCTAATTATTAAAGTAATAGTAATTATACTTTAATAACATAACTACTGATACAATAATTTCAATCTATTTTTATAAATAATATATTTTTCAATAATCTGTTCATCCCTTAAATATTTGAATATATGTTTTAAAAATTATTTTATCGAAATTTAATTATTTGTGTATATATGCGATGTATTGCGGTTTAGGTAAAGTTCTCCATTTATTTACGTGAGTATTTTTACCTTGCTTACTTAAATAAGTTCATTAGCTTAACAGGAAATCTTTGGAAAAGATCTTCGATTTGTTTGAGCATAAAATCAATTTTTGTAAAGATTTAAATCCATATTAAAGTATTTTTTTTTTGGATAACATTTTGATTTAATAAATAAAAATCGATGGTATCTTAAAATGGTTTGCATTATGAGATGCCCTCAGGATTTCTCTCTTACCTTATATCGTAATATCGAGTTCTTTTTCAATTAAAATGAATACACTCTTTGAAATATAACTCTTTTAAAGAGAATTTGTTTTATACCTCTTTTTTTATTAAAATAATTTTTGATGAAAAGTGAGTTTTAATTATTAGTCATAAATTTTGGGAACTCTTGAAAAGAGAGTTAAGAATAATTGATTGTCTCCGACATTATGTTGAAAATAGTGCCGACACTTGTTGTTAAAGCATTGGAGGTCTGTATTAGAGGATGAAATCGGACCGGACTGGACCTACACCGATGAGATCCAAAAATTTGTTATAATAGAAATGTTTGCATATTTTTTTCATTATATAAGTACTTATATTTATTAGTGAAGTCTTTCCATTATTTTATTTAATTGAATTAATTATTGCTTATAATAAGTAAATAGGATTTTAGAGTACTTATAATTTAGAAAAAATAAAAATTTGGGGAAAATTAATATACAGAGACTATGGAAAACACCGGGAAATGGGAGAAATGAGTTCATTTATGCACCCATTCAGTTATGCACCTAATTAAATGTACCCCAAACCTATTATTTTAGTTTATCGTCAGATTCATAAGTTATTGAGTAAATGTAGAAATAAAGTGAATATAGAAATAATCTAGGGTATAAATGAGTGAAAAATATAGGTAACCAATAAAATTACATCTTGTAAAAATTTTTAAAAATAATTTGGATCCGTACTGGACTGGACCTGAATATTCTGGTCTGATTTCATCCTCTAGTCTACACTAATTAAACCGTGAATTCGGTTTGAAGTAAAAGTTAATTAAAATGTTAGCTAAAGAATGACTGCCAATATTAACATCGATTAGGGATAAAAAGGGACAGAAAAGGAAGAGGAGAGAGAGAGAGAGAGAGTGAGGCACTGCTATACAACTTATTTATCGTTTTTAATATTATATTCAAACTCAATAATTATAGACATTTGCATTGATTTATAGAAAGTGGAGAAAAAGATTTATTGAGACTTTCATTGAGTGCTGACATTTTCGGACATAAACTCAAAACAATTAACTTTTGTTTTTAAAAAAAATTCACAAATTTATTACTTCGACTAAAATGAGATACAAATCGGTAGACATAAATCGCAAATTATAGTGTTTTCTGCCGCTACGCATAAATTTGCTCCTACTTTGTTGAGATCAAGATGACCAAGTGATGACCAAGGTTATTTATTTGAAAATAGTGGCTCTTATTCTCTTTATTCTCTTATCCAATATATTATAATTTATTGCTAGAGTAATTTTCCCGAATTGTTTACTTTAGTTTGCCTTAAATATGAAGTGAAGCAAAATAAGTGGACATCTCTTATGTTTGTGATGGTTATACTAATTGTGTTCTCTACCCGAAAGGTTGTCCCGAAGCGATAATTTGATGTCTCACCAGTCGGTCAATACGTCGGCAGCGTATAGACGTGCAATGATGCTGCGCCGGCACAGTAGCAGCGCATCGGAAGCGCCTTTGATGGATACCACCAACGGAACCAATTACGCCACACCCGACGAACGCCGCTGGAGTATTGCTGCCCATGAAGTGCCTCACGATTATCAGCATGTGGTGAGTCGTAGCCATTCAACTGTCATTAGACGAGTCATGCTTTCCATATATCAGATCCTCGACTCAACTCAAATGATTTTTCCTAAAACTTTAAAAATAGGGAAATTGTCTGATCTATATCTGACGACTTTTGCCAATTATGCCAACTGTCGACTCTGTTCTTGACTCTGACCTTTAAATTATATACAATTAAATGAATGTCACCAATAAATGAATAAATTTATTCATTCATTTTTTACTAAAGAATTTGTGTTTAAAAACGTTTTTTTGAGATAATTTAGCGGCAAAACTAATAGAGCGGTTCTATCATATTCTGTGCGCATTTTTTTCGGTTTCATGAATCAAACTGAAGATAAGTTGTCAGAACAGTTAAGTCAAGTCGAATAAAAATGATAAGAAGAGACAATTTTTTTAGAGAATATATATATTTTAAAATTTATTTTTATTGGTTTAGAGTTTAAATGTTTGGCTCAGAATTAATTTTAAAGTGAATTGAGTCTTAACAAAATTATCCATTAAATTTTATCGTAATTATTATTATTATTTGCGATGCTTTTGATCAAATAAAAAGATGAGAAGTGAATCGGTTGAGCGCAGGAACACATCAAATGGGGTTCAGGTTTACGATTATATTTTATGACTTTCGATAAGACGATTGAAAATCAGAGTTTATTTACTTTATATTCTCCGAACAAAAATTGAAAAATTATTTTTCAAATCGAATTTAATGATATATAGATTTGTTGAGAGAGGGAGAGGGAGGGAGGGGAGAGAGAGAGAGAGAGAGAGAGAGAGAGAGAGAGAGAGAGCTCGTCTGCTTCAATGTTTTTTCAGGGCTCAGTTCTTATTGACGTTGGGTTTGATGTTTAGTTAGTTAGACAAAGGGGTCGTCGACACAATTCAGTTGATGTATAACTTGTTTGCTGTAAACTTCTTCTGCCTTTTATTGCGTGGGAAAACTTGTGACTTAACACACGAGGGCTGACCATTTACGGACTTTGCTCGCTCTTTCTTTCCCTCTCCGTTCGTTCCCTCCGCCGTCTTAAAGCAGTTTCCGGTGGTGTCCTCGCCCTGTGCTCTTATGCAATGACTATTTTCAATGGCTTTACACATTTGACCGCAAAACGTCTTATTTTGTGGTTTTCATAAAACTTGATTTTTAGTCGAAACCAAAGTTAAGTTAAAAAGAAAAAAAAATTGTATTATTTCTCTCCTTTAAAGCACACAAACTAAAGAAAAGTTGCCGACTCCTCTCCACCCGATTACCAGTCAAACCGGACAACAAATCTGACACATCAGACACCGCACACACAGTACTACCTGTTCTTTGTGTGAGAGTTGCACAACAGAGAGAAATATACGTCTGAGAGTACAACAGGTCTGCGCTAAAGAAAAAAATACTCTAAAAATCAAATACACGACTAACTAATTAAATAGTCGATAGACTGCTGGTCGTCGTTCTCTCCCTCTCCTCTCTATTATAGCCCTCTTTTCTTATTCCTTAAAAGAATCGCTGTTTTTCTCAAATCTACTTAAAACTTATTATTCATAGAAATTTTAGACCATATTTTAATTCCGACTAATTTTTCTTTTCCTTATAAACGCTGTTTTGCTGTCACTTCACTTCTAAATAATTGAATAAACCATCCAAGAAACTAATCCGAAATTCTCATTAAAATTAACTAAAGCATAACAATTTTGGTTTCGTGTTTTTAACAAAAGATTTTCAACATTTCTTTATAGTATAATCTCTCTCTCTCTCTCTCTCTCTCTCTCTCTCTCTCCCTCTCTCCCTCTACTTTGCACGATAACAAGTGTGTTGAGTGATTAAATTATACATTCAGAGCATATCGATCTATATTCAAATCATAGTCTACTTAAATCTTAAGTACTTAAAGCGAATAATAATCGGCTAAAAACTGGTCACAAAAAAACAGAAATGAAAATAAAAACAGAAATTAATATTAAATTATAAGACGAGAAGCGCGCAATAAAAAAATCTATACCTAAAGAGACGGTTCCTCTCATTCTTCTCCTGAAACTTATTCTGAAAAGTTTGAGCGAAAAGACGTGAGTTTTAATCATTAGAAGATAATACATACAATTGGATACAGATTCGGATGATAGCGAACTGTGCATTGATTGAAGACCGGAGGCTATACTTGTAGTGTTCAGCACTGGTTTTTTTATTTCACTCTATGTGTGTGTTCAATGTGTCGGTTCTCTATTAGAATCAAGGTTTCTGCGAGTGTATGGTGTGGTGACTCCACTCCTGGTCCTACTTATCCTGTTTTACACTCATTCACAGAGAGCACACACATAACCCAAACCCCATTCAAAGTTGTTCTGTGAAACTGTTCGGATTATCTATGGACTGCTCTCCTCTTTTTATTCTGTGTTCTTCTACCGCACTGTAAGTGTCTGTGCTCTGAGTCTATTGCTGGTAAAGTGCAAGTGTTATTGCCTTTGTCTGTGCTCTTCATTAAGTAGTATCAGAACTGATTTGACATCTCAATTGCAATACCTGTCAGCCCATCCATTCACTCTTCTATTGTGACACAGGAAAAGTCGAATCGAGATCTCACTCAAAACCGACAGTTTCTCACATTATTTACTTTTAAATGAATTGTCTGTAAAATAAGAGTCACTTAAAGTTTTTCATTTAAAACTATTTTAAATCTCAATTAAAAACGAGTGAAAACCCGAAACAAGTATTTAATCGATTCCTCAAAACTTTATTTCCGTCGAAGAATTTCCTATTCGTTTGAGTTATTGTTTAAATCGAAAGTGTTAGCAATGGAAGCCTGGCTCGACATCCAACCCATTCGTATCCCACGTCCAAAACTAGTGCCCACCCGTCCCAGTCACACCACTGCACCGATTGTGTCCACGCGCTGTAATGGTGACCCCACAGTTGGTAATACCGGCGCTGGAAATCAATCGTCTGGCTCTCAATCTTCGAGTCAGCCCTCGAGAAGAACTTCTTCGACTTAAGAAAGTTGTCTAAAATGTTTTCCATTTCCCACATATTCTTGATTTCATTAATAAATTTGTCGAATAAATCCATAATTTGTTTCCATTTATCGAAATTTCGGATCTCTTGAAGACATTAAATAAGATTTTATTTTTCAAAAAAAAAATATTTTTCTTTCGATTTTTAATTTATTTTATTTTAATTTTAATTTAATATATCATTTGATTAATGATTTCAATCGATTGTAAATCTTTTAAAATATTAAAATTTCATTCATTTTATGGTTGATTTTGTTGTTTATAAGGAAAAAATAAGTTTTTTGTTAAAAACCTTTAAAAAATGACTTCCCCTGACTTTTCACTACTCATTTCCAGTTATTTTGATTTAATGTTATTCACGATTAAACAGTTTATCATAAGAAGCAAAAGTAATGAAATTTTAATTCAAAAGTGTCTCCGAAGCCGTTATAACACTATTTAATTAATGGTTTCAATGGTTGCCATCATTTTAGAGATAATTGTTTTTTTGTGGGAAAGTCTGAAAGTCTGTCACAAATGAAAATATTATTTCAATTGTAATCTTAAATCGCGTTTTATTTGATGCCAAACATAACAATTAAAATCATTTATCGAAAAGTAATTTGTATTTTCTTCGCTTCGAATATATTCATTGTTTACTCAATGTTTGTAATGTTTTTTTTTTCGCTCGAATAAAGTTGCAAATAATTCACCTTGCTCGACATTACTATTTAATTAAGACAAAGCGTGAAATGAGGGTCAAGTTTTTCTATTGAACCTCAAATTCAGATTAAGTCATAAGTTATATGTTTTTTCACTCTAAACGAAACGAATCCATTACAATGAATGAGGTCTTCTCGAGGGAGGAATACATTTGTCTTAACTATTAATCAATGATTGACTTAATTCTATCCCTTTTTAATCTTGTTTTATATGAAACGAGTTTTAATTTAGTTGTGAGTCATTCAAATGCAAATCATTTCATCCGTTGGCAGTAATTGTAGCCATTCGTTGCCTTCAATTTATTGTTGACTTATTTTACTTCAACTGATTAATACGTTTTTGGAAAAATCATTTTTTTTATAAAAAATTTTGTGGACTTTAAAACTGAAACTGACTTTAATTAATGAAAAATATTTAATTTAGGGAACAAATTATGATAATTATGGAGGAGACGGACGATCGCGTTCACCTGTTGCTGGTAATGTTCTTATGGGAGCGGGTGGGGCCACTGGTGATATCAGGGGAAGTGGCAATCATCTGCACGTGCCAGGTGAAGCAGCAGCACATCCGACTCTTCTAAATATACATTCAAGAGTGCGACGTCATCGCTCATTACCTAGTCCAACATTTTCCAATCCTAAGTCATTACCACCGCCTCAACAGCATAGGAGCTCATCATTTCGTTTACCGGTAGGTCTTTATCTATTCTGTTCACATCATAATTATTAGGGCACAACTCTATTAGGATTCAGTCTTTAGGAAAAGAAATTAAATGTCTTATAAGTGACTAACAATTGGTTTAATTATATGATTTTCATAAAAAACATCTCATTTTTCATGAAAAACAACAAATTTGTGATGAATTCAAGGCTCAAGTCATGAATCACTAGACTTTTCATTTGTCTTTTTTGGTAGATATTGATTGAGATAAAGACAAACATTTTCCAATTATGCTAGGTGCTATTTTTAAAGCTTAAGTCACTTGCATAATGATAATGAATGCTAGCAATGTTGGAGCTATCAGTTCAAAGATGATTTTTGTCTGTATTTCATATAATCTTTTTCCTTTTTTTCTAAATTGATTAATGGAAATGTGATTTATGGCAGCGCCGCGAATGTGGAAACCATTGAAAATATTTGATTAATTGAATGATAAAAATAATAAAAATTCGAAGTCTCTTATCGTTTCTTCTTTTTTAAAAAAATTTCATTTAAAAAACTATTGAATATAAAACAGTTAATCATTGGTTTTGACAATCAATCAAATATAAGATAATTATAAGACTAAAAGGGTTTCGAGTTTTCAATTCAGACATTCATTTCCAAACAAAAGTTTTAACACAACTATTGAATAATAATTTACTTGTCTTTTGAATTCCGGATTTTATACATAATTTTTCAAAAATGAGTTCAAAACAGTATTTTTAGCCATAATTATTGTCTCCGATTCTATTTTGAACAGAATACCCAAAATTAAACGTTGAATATAAATGAATATAAATTTGAAAATTATGTCTCATTTTATTTATTTGTGAGAAATACAGTATAAGTATATAAGCGATGAAATTGTTTGACATTAAAGTTAATATCAATGCAAAAACGATTTACATTCAAATCAGCTCTTCTTCACAACATTAGAAATTACCAAGGGCAATCTCTAATAATTTCCACTTTGTTTCAAACGAAACGATTTTTATATCTTCGCTTTTCATTCTCTAGACTTTTTCCTTAAAATATACCAAGCTCTAAAATTGATTATAGTTAACTATTTGAAAAAAACCTATTTGAATAAATTGAAGTTAGCCCTGACTATTCCACTGGAAAAAGATGATAGAATCGAAAGTATATTCAAATAATTTCTTCTGAAATACAGAATATTTATTGGTTTAGAATTTGAATTTTAAAAATATCATGAATTTCAAAGTCAATGAATAAATTTGAACAAAGTTTACACTCAATATTTGTAGCCATACCTCCAGAAACAGTTTATTTATGTATTAAATCGAAACTTTTATTATCGAATAAATCTTTACTTTGAAATTAAGAATTTTTTACAAAAAAAAAATATTAATTCAAACAAACTGAGAACTTTTTGTTCCCTTTGAATTAGAGACCACAATTGTAGTCGATTTTTAAACCCAATCCGTACCGAACCCAAACATTTTAGGAATATTTATTTTAGAAAATAATAATAATTGTTTGCATCAATTGATTGTATTAATATCTGTTAAACTGAGTTCACAAAAGTTTAGATTCTTTAAATTTTTTTTATAGATTGAAAGTAAACTTTTCTTTATAAGTACAGTAAAAGCTCTATATCTCTAACATTTTCCCTAAGTTGAACATGTACCTTGGCAAATTTTAGATATTGTTATATAAAAAGCATTCTATAAGTCGAACACATTTTATATGTCGAACAAAGATGTTGGCATTTCGTGTGTCCGAGATATAGAGCTTTTTCTGTATAATGAGTTTTGAAAAAATATTTTGAAAACATATGTGAATGTATAAATAATTTTGTGATCTCAGATTCTCTTATCAGTACTTAAATATTCTTAAATATTAATATTTAAATATCCTTGAATATCATTTTATGCAATTATATGAACAATAACATTTGATTTACTCATTTTAATAAGTACTCTTTGAATTATATTTAAAAGTGAATTAATAAAAAAAAATTTGGTCTAACTATGAAACTGAAGCCTCACTTATTGATAGTCAATATTTATCAAAACATTTGAAGTAATTTCAGAACCCGAAAACCCAAATAATTCTTTCCTAACACCCGAACTGACCCAAAGTTTCAAATTAAACTTTAAAATCGAAAAAAATTAGTTTCGAGTTTTTTTTCGGGTTTACCCGAAAGGGATTAAGTGAGTCAGGTCTCTAATTTGAATATCGTATGAAAATTTGTTTCAAAAGTAATCTTTTATAGAACTCATGAAATAAAACATTCAATAAAAATCGAAATGATTTGAATAAATATTTTTCGCATTTATTTTATTTTTAACTCTTTTTTGCAAAAATAAATACTGATTTTGATTTATCACTACTGCCAGTGAAAACTCTATCTGCCCTTTGCAAGGTACTTTTTGAAGGCATTTTACTTTTCTCACATATTATGGCTGTTTTTTAAAATGTTTCATAAAGTTTAGTACTCGAATTCATTTACTCTATTTAGTATTCAAATATCAACTTTCGAATGACTTATATAAGTTTTATTATTGCTAGTTTATTTTTATAAATCTTATTAAATTAAATCATAAAAAAATATAGGCGACTCGTCTGAGAAGTACAGTTTATGCTGTTCTGTATATACAATTTAATGCTTAACATTAAATGCTGATAAAAGGGTAACAATTTATGATTTAAAACAAATATAATAAATTGTTTTCATTAAATTTTATTTTCCTCTAAATAAAGTAAAATTACTATTATTTTTAAACTTGGTAACTTGATCTGTGTCTCTATCGTATAAAACAATTGTCAAAAGTATTAGTTTTCAATCGGCAAAAGAGCTCAACGATTGACGACTGAAAAAAAAGTGTTTAAATTGGTTCCAAAAAAAGTAAGACCCAGTAATCCATACAAAGTATCTACTATTTGACTCAAATGGATAAAACTTTTTCAATGATACTCTTATGACTTGAGTTCATAGAACAGAAACGCATAATTCATATGAATTGGGAATATTCTGTTATTGACTGAATAAACACATATTATCTGATTTTTCAAAAGAATATTATTTTCAATACTTTGTAATGAATTGAATACATTTCTAGTCATTAATAATTTGATATTTGCACAGACTTTGAGAGTGAGTGAGAGAGAGAGAGAGAGAGAGAGAGAGAGAGAGAGAGAGAGAGAGACCTACCTTTTGTTCGTAATCTAAATAAAAATTCATTGTATGAATAGAATTATTATGCAATTATATCCAATAACGAGATAAGAATAGGTTACAAAAATATCTTTCTTTTATATATCAAATGAATAGAAATAATTATATATAATGATCAGTAAATGACCAAATTAACCGACATTTTCTATATCTATTCATTTGATGAATTCAATGATTATAGATTGTTCTTATCTAGTTAATATTGGGAAAGTAAAATTTAGTATAATTATTAGTGTAAAGGGTTTTTTATATCAAAATGTTATTCATTTATACAAAAATCATTAGTTCTTCACTTGACATACATTTATGAAACTAAACTCAAGAGTTATTCACAAAAAATGTGTAATAAAGACATCTGTTTTCGGTTAACTTTAGTAAAGTTTAATTTTAGTCTTTTGTTTATATTAAGGAAAAGGTCTCCCTTTAAACTATAATTGAACACTATGAAAATGTTAATTGTTCCTATGTTCAAGGCAATTTCAGATTTAAAAGACATTTGTTTCCGACTAATTCTAATGTCTGAGAAAATGTTGCGAAAAGGAAATAAATCATTAAAATGAATAAAATCATATCTTTTTTATGTTTATAAGTGTTTCCACTTCTAAATAAAAAACAATTTTTCAAAAATAAAAAATGAATTTAAAGTAAAGTTTTGGAGAAAACGATTTGAAGTATTTTTTTTTCTTCTTATTTTCATTCATTTAATTAGAGATAATTTTGCAATAATTCACGGCTCAGTTTAACACTGAATGAAGAAAAATTAGTCAAATAAATAAACTGTAGTTTATATGACCCGGAGATTAGATAATACTTTTTGGCAAAAGAGTCATTATCTCATATTTTGTTTTTACTTTTTTTTATATATAAAAAAACTGTATGGCTAATTTTAAAGCCTGGATAACTTTGTGAAATCATATTTAAATGACGAATGAACTCTTTTTTTGTGCTCGAATTCAAAGCTTTATATTTATTAGTTGAAGACAATTAAGATTAATTAAATTATCAAATTAATTGAGTTAAGGTATTAAATTTCATTGCTAAAAACAAAACAAAAGCAAAATGAGAAAGATCAATTTTTAGTTGCTTTCTTAGTTTTTAAAAAATTTTAAAAACGTGTTTAATATGCAATTTATTAAAAACAATTACCATTGAATTTAATTGTGAAATATGTGGTAACTAATTATGCATGTTAAATGGCAGGTAATTCTTTTTTGAAATGCTTATTATATTGTATCCAGCACCTTCACCTTGGTCATTCCAATGCCTGGAGAATGGATTTTCTAAACGCATATAAAATATTTAAATCACGAAATCTTTTGGCGAATAATTAAAATTTTCATCAATGAGTGAATGAAATGAATGTCGACTCATATTTTTTAATTAATGTAATATATTTTAGTGTAAATTATATTAAAAGTAAAATTAAGGCATAAATTACTGTAATTAAAGTCATATTCAAAGTAAAAAATATTAATAAAGACTAATAGCAATAAATTTCCTTATCTTTGCTCGCAATGAGTCTCTAAACTCATAGTTTATTGGCAAATGACCAAGCTTATTAATAATTTCCTCTAAAACTTAAGTTACCTTTCGCCAAACCTATGTTATTCTGTGTAAAATAATTGTGATTATATCGACGTTTTTCTTTTTTTTTCTCTTCTTTTTTTGAGTTTAATTTTTAAAATATTATAATCAAATTAACAAGATTAAAAGATGTGGCTCAATTCTAAAGTTTATAATTACACGAATGTTGCCTAGATCATTTCCTCAATACAAACTAATATCGTTGATCTAATCGACGCTTTAAATCATTAAATTAAATATCAAGTCTTTAGTTGAAAGAAATAAATGATTAAAAAGAGAAACAAAACTATGATTTAATTGTAATGATATTCACAAAAAAAAGATAAACAAAAGTTTCTTTGATTTTAATGATTCCGACTTTTAATTAAAGCCTAAACGAAGAGAATAACAGACAAAACATATAATCAAATTTCAGTCAAAGAAATAAAGAGAAGAAAAATCAGCTCTTATTTAGATATTGATTTTCTTTAGTTTTTTTTTTTTTGAAAAACAAGTTATCAATAATTCGTTTATTTCATTATAACATTTGTTTTCGCCTTAAAATTTAAATTCTGTTCAGCGATAACTCAGATTTCAACTCTATATTGAAAGGGTGTTAACAAATAGATGATCAAGGTGATTGAAATTTGCTTATCATTTGCGATACAAACATTTGTTAGAAAGAAAATATATTCTTGTATTAAAATGTTCTAGTACAATAATTTTATATATAAATATAACCCAAATATTAAGCAAATATTGTAATTTCTTGAGTTTAAGTTTTTAACTTAATTGAGCAATGTAAAATTACAAAAGTGCAAAATTTAATTGATTGATTAGTTCCTGATTCCTGCTGGTTTATTAAATTAGAGAGTGCATAACCTCATTGTTTATAAGTGCCTATATTGCCTGTATTGTCAATATTGCCTTGCTCACGTCTCGTTTTTTTTGTTCTACTTTTCTTTTATTAATAAATATATATTGAATTATCATTTCTTTATTCCTTATATTTTTTTTGTCTAATATCTGACAATTGAGTCGTAATTCTGGAGTATTTTCTTTAGAATATTTATTGAAATCAATATCTCTTCTGAAGTAATGTTTTATCAGATATTGTTTTTCAGGTTTTTTTTCACATAAAATGGAAAACAAATTAAAAACATTTGATCCAAAAAATTGTTTCGTAACAGACATTGATATATGTCTCGGATTATTGGATAACAAAGAAACAGATGACTCGGATCTCTCAAATATTTTTGAACAAGAAATTGATGTGGATAATTTGACAGCTTGCAGGTTTTTCAGTTCAAATATTCAAGGAGAAAAACAGTTTTAAATTTAAAAATTGAAATTATTATGATATATGAATGGTAGGTTTTTTACGTGCTAAAAGTGAAATTAGTCTAGCTCTTTTTGATTTATTTTAGGCTCTGAGTCAATTTACTCATAGCTCAAACTTGTCAGGAATATATTTTGATAAATTATAGCTTAAAATCGATTCCTTGTTATATATAAAATGTATTTTATTTTTAAAGCGATTTAAAAACGTTATACTCTTTTGAGTCATTTAAATGTTGTTTTGATTTATTTATTAGTTTTTTCAGTTAATTATTAAAATAAGGAAAACATTTGTGACTTTCAATACAAACAAAATTGTTTTCATTTAAAAATCAAAACAATATTTAGAAAATATTTTTAAGAAAAAACTTTTCATTACTTTGAAAGTCAAAACTGAATCATTAAGTCATTAAAAAAACGGTACGAATCCAAAGTCAGGAAGAGAACAGCACTTTGTTATTTAGGTTAGGGTTTTCAAGAGCTCAACTCATGGAGAGGTGCGCTATATTTACAAAATAATGACAGCGTTTTTTGACTTTCCATTCAGTTTTCTTCTGAATCCTATTCTTAAAGTTATAAAAAAAAGTCATTAAATCTATTTTTCTTTTATCTCCGGTTTTTTGGTTTTGACTCTTATTTTTCTGTTATTGAACTGAAAACAATGAAAACCCAAACCATTCTAAATGGAAATCTCTTGACCAGAGTGTTTGGTCATAATCCCAATTCCCAATTCTGACGAGTCATTCGACCTTGCACAATTTGGGGACATTTCCAAATGGAATAGATTTTATCAGGTTTTTCCAAATCTGGGTATTTTGTTTCCATATTTAGTTCATATCCTTGATTGTGTGTCACTCAATACTCCTTTAAATTTTTAGTTTTATGTGATTTTTATAATTTAAGGGATGGGCGGATCCGGGTCTGGCCAACTCTTGTGCTGACCTCTAAATTATAGAAAAGTCATCGTTAAGTATAGACTCTATTTTTTACTGATCGGCAAATATTTAAGGGAAGGAAACACTTCGTAATGATTTGTAAACTTATATATAAGTTAAGGCTTAAATTGAACTTCATTTGTATCCTAAGAAAAGAAAATATGATAAGACTTCACCTGTTTTTCAATGTTATGGCAAAAATGTTTTGCTGTAATTCTGTTGTGTTTTAGTCTTCCGGTCACGACTTTACAAATATTAATCTCAGAGTTATTTTTGGCAACAAATCATTCAATGATTTAAAACTAAAATTCGTGACAATTATCCAAATAATTGGTTGGGTTTTACAGACGTATTATTTACGTATAAAACGGTCTTTCAATTCAAGATTTAATTTGATTTTTTGATTAAATTGTCTTAAATTCTAATTACTTTAAATGAATGTCAGAATAAATGGTTTGCCGACACAATTATAGGTTAATTCAAATCTATATTATTATCACATTTTATAACTAAACAAAAAGAAATTACATATAATTTATAACAATTTCTTTTAGAAATGAAATTTAATTTAAACAAATTATATAAAGAAAAATCATTAACGGATTAAATTGAATTCAATTTTCTTTCTTTTAAAATCATTTCTCTGTTTTTCCTCTGAATTGAGGGAAACATTAATTTTCTCTAAAATTGGTTTAGAATTCAATTTAATCCGATTTCAGTTTAAACTACTTTTGAAATAATACTTAGAATTTGACTTTTTTTTAGAATTTGTGTCGATATTAGTTTCTAATGAATTATTTTCTCTAATTTTAAAACAAAATAATTTGGAATTAAATTAAATGAAATATTGTTCTGTATTTTTCTGTATCCACTTATCTATAAATGGATCCGGGTAATTTAATTTTGCTTCTTTCTTTTTTGTAGAGTCATCGAGCAATACGCGAACAAAATGGTCAATGGAGAGTTTCTATTAAAAAGTCCAAGCCAATTTTAGGAATTGCTATTGAAGGAGGCATTAATGTGCCCTCGCAAAACCAACCAAGGATTATTAGTATTCATGTATGTATTCAATATTAGTTTAACACTAAATCATTAAACAATTTACACGTTATATAAGTTTTAGGTTTGAGGACATTTATTATAAGTACATTAAATGTTGACTTTTGGTGAATGGTATGCATGAATGCATAGATAAGTGTAAAGATGTAGAGATAAGTCACTTAATATCATAAGTGAAATGACTTTTAATTTGCATTTTAAATGACTTTTGATTTGAATCATATTTTAAGTGATATTAAAAAAATAATACAATTTTTGAAATTTGAATAAAATATTAATATTATTCTAACAAAACTGAAAACAATTTTGACTTAATTATAGATTGAAAATATAAAAATAAGTTTTAATTGATCAAGATAATTTATTTAAAGATAAATTATTTTTAATAAATTTCCATTTCTATTATGAATAGCAATGAATACTATTATTACTTTACTTACAATTCCGTCATTAAAAAAGAATTAATAGAATAATATTAAATAATAAAATGAGCAAATGTTAATAATTTTTGCAAGGAACATTTACTTAACAAAAGAAATACCGACAAAAATATAGTTTCAATAAAATATGAGTCATTTATTTTTGTTACATTTTTTTCTCAAGTATTGCCTTGGTAATTACCATTAGATATTTAAAAGTTTCGGATAACTTTTTATTCGTTTCGGAGTTAATCATAAAATTTATGACATGAAAATGATTGCAAAACATTAAAATGACTTCAAATCATTTATTCTGAGAAAAAAAACATATTTACTAAAAAAATATATTAATTATTAAAAATGTTGGCAAATGTGAAACACAATTTGCACAGAATATAAAACAATGTATTTTATGAAACACTTAAATCATTTATAACTTATAAATTATAAGCTATTCCTCGATTCTAAGCTTCAATGTTTCTAGATAAGTTTTCATTTTAAGGAATAGAATTACTTTTATAACATTTATTGACTGAAAACTACACAAAAGTCTACACTTTAACTGTAAAAGAGTTAAACATATAATAACCTCAAAGTAGTGGTAACTTAAACTTATGACTTATCTATCAATAAATAATAATATAGTAATTTAAAAACAATTAAAGGAAATATAGTTTTACGGAATATATTATTACAAAACGGATGTCTGTATATATTAAAACAATGATATCTGTTCTATACTTTTCAGAGTTCGGGTGCGGCCATAGAATGCGGTGATTTACATGTGGGTCACATCATTTTAGAAGTGGACGGTCGGAGTACAGCCAATATGTCTCACGACCAGGTCGCACAAATGATAGCACACGCCTACTATAACACTCCACATAAGGATTTTATTGAGTTTTTGGTCAGAGAAAAGTCAAGAAATGAGTTCGACTTAAGACGTTCTTCGTTTATGTTATTAAACAATAGCTTTGAATGAATACAAACCTTTCATTCATATGAAAGAAATAAGAAAACAAATCCATTGATTATTCATTATTGTATTGAACATATATACATAAGATAAGCAAGGGTATTTTTCATACAAAAATCTCCTCCTATTTGCCACATCGACTCATGTATTAATGCCAGCGTTTGTTTGGACTCAGCCTTGACTTAAGAATAGGATTTACTAAGAATCTGACGAAATTCATGGGTTTTCGAATTTCAACTTGTTATCATAATAATCTTGCTATTTTTCTAACAGTATTTCTCCTCTAAAGTACGAATAATGATCTAATTTTTGTTACTCCTATTCAAGAGGTGACACAAATAAAGGGAAATTCATATCAAATCTCAAATATAATAAATACGTTACAAATAATAACAATTTTTACAATAATTTCGAGTTTTTCATAAAAAAAATGAAATAAAATTTCATTGAAGACAATCCCAAACACTGTTTATATCACAACTAAATGTTATTCAAATAATAATTAATAAAATTCTTAATTATATTTAATTAAAATCATTGACAGAGAAAGTAAACAACGATTCATATCATTCTTATATTAAAAATCAATTTTCATATTTTAATGCTTTTAGAAATTGTTTTCACTGTTTTGTGTTATTTTGTTGGTTATCATCTAATAGTGATTACAAATTCTCAAATGACCAACATCATTTTCATTATAATTAATATTTAAAAACATTAATAATTTACATAAAGAAAACCAAATATATTATAAAATCATTAAATAATTTATTAAAATCTTGTGATATATTTGTATTCAAATTATTGTCTATTTGTTAATCTGTGGTTTCTTTTATATAAAATGGAGACAAATATCTCTTAATTGTGCCAAAAATCTAAAGAATAAATTGAATAATTTCCAAATTGAACAAGATTACATATTTAATCTCCTTTTTTTTTTTTTTATTTTTAGTGCATTCTTTTATAATCTCTTTTTTTTTAATCCAAAGAGCAAGGACAAATATCTTAATAGAACTAAATTCAGAATCTGCATGGTGATTAAATGAATTGAAGCGCTTAAGTTCTAATTAAACATTGAAATCCTTTATTAAATATTATTATTAATTGAATTCATATAAAATTTAATCATAAAATCGCTAATAATTCCAATGAATTTATCTATAATTCTAACGAATGACTTAACAATTATTAACGCAATTATTGTTCGCCAGAAAAGTAACAGAAATCAGACTAAAAGTATTAAATTTCATTTGAATTTCCGATACATTCAATTAAAAAGAGTAGAAAAAGGATTTGATTTTTTGATATTTGCGTCAATAAATACCTATCGATCGAACAAAAAGTTAATACCTCAGTACCTAAGGTAATCTGTTGATAAAAATAGCACCTTGACATTTCAATTATTTAATAACCACTTTATGAGAACAATAAAATAGTAGTGAAAACTGTCATTCATTAAACGAAGAGAATTAATATTTATTTATATTAGATATTAAACTCTGATATTAGCGCTTACTCTCAAAACTGATAAATATTGCAATGGTTTGGGTAAAACAACTCCAGGGATGAGCAAAGGATTGACTTTAATCTAAACAATATATCGTAGGAATAAACAAGGTAGTATAATTAGGTAATTATTATAATATTATGTTTTAATTGAATTATTATTTAAATTAAATTAGAATTTTTCCAATTAAATTCCCTTGTACAAAATAATGCTTGGTGCTTCATAACTGTAATAGGAAACAATAAAGCACTCAGAATGAAATGAAAGAGCATTTCAAATGAGTTGGAAAACTACAAGAAATATGTATATCTGTAATGACATAAGCAGTTAAATATTCTGTAAACTGATTCTGATTGAAACGGATATAAACTATAAAATTGTTTACAGAGAGAACAGTACCGATGAATGACTAGTCTTTGTTATTTTTAAGATAACATACCCTGAGCTTTGATTTCTACAATAAATTAAAAGAATTCGGTCTTAGAATACTATTATATCAAAAGAATTTGTGTTTTATTCTTTCCTCAACTATTGGGGGAAACCATTGGAAGGCATACTTTTACTGATAATAATGTTTAAATAGTTGTCATTGTTTTTCAATATAATGTTTGTGACATTTCTCGGGCAACGCTATCGACGGATAAATCATTCAAATAGTATTTGAAGAGAAAAAAAAATTAATAAATTAGTTCTTCTGATAAACTGTTAGTTCTATTAAAGTAACTGACAATAAGTTCCACTCATTTTAGACTTAATCTGAAGTGTAATTCATTAAAAAAAATTATTATAAACAACTTTTTATTTATAGGGTTTTAGTTAATTATTAGTCCATTTAATCAAAATTTAATTTTGTGTTAATTTATAAAAAATGATGAAAACTAAGAAAATCGATGAATTCGGCGGTCAGTCTGGAAATGATGAACAGACTGAAGACGTGACCATAACTGAAGAGAAGATAATCGGTGACGACGGCGTTGAAAGAACTATAATCAAGAAGACAACAACGCGACGATCGGTTCAGACACAGAATGTGACTCAGGGCGCGAGGGTTACAACTTTTAAAAGGACAGTTTTTACAAGTGATGGCAAAGCTGTTGAAGAAGACATTCATAAGTTATCAATTGATGGCAACTCAAAAGAATCTATTGAAGGCAAATTGCGATCAGATTCGAGTTCTTCCGACTCATCTGATGACGGATTCGCACAAAAAATTAAGTCTTTTATTAGAGGAAAACCTAAGGATAAGCATAAGTCAGAGAAACCGAAATCGATTAAAGACAAACCCGAGAATTCTTCTTCAACCCAACAATTCGTTGATAATAGAGACTCATTAACAGAAGACGACAAAGAATTTGCAGAGGAATGTCTTAAATGGCATAACCACTATCGAGAAAAGCATGGCGTTCCTCCCCTTAAACTTTCACAAAAAGTGAGTAAATATATTCTTATCTCAAGAATAAAATAATAAATAATTCAATGGATTTATTAATAGCTCAATGATTACGCAAAAGATTGGGTCCAACAAATAGCAAAGAAAGATAGTCTTCAACACAGACCACACAATACATACGGAGAGAATATTTTCATGAAATGGTCATCAGATCCAAAATTTAAAATAGCAGGTACAGTTTCATAATACTTTCTATTCTAAGTTAGAATTTCTAACCCTTTCAATGATTAATATCTAAGTTTAGGCTTTTTATTCGATAAAAAGTTAATTATTATTTAATATTAATTAAATGAATAAATTAAACTATTTTTTCATTAATTAATTATATAAAACAGGTAGAGATCCAGTGGACAACTGGTACGCAGAGATAAAGGACCACACATTTGGTGTAGAACCCACTTCATTAGCATCAGGTTCTTATCATTTAACCATTTAATTAATCAATAATAAGCAAAAAAAACAATCAAATGTTGGCATTCAGTCAAATGACATTATTATCACATTTTATGAGATAAACATAAAAACATTTTTTTATGAAATGTTTTCTAATAATTATTCGAATGACAGGTCATTTCACGCAAGTTATTTGGAAGGGCAGTGAAGAGTTAGGTGTGGCCAAAGCCAAAACCTCTACCGGAAAGATACTGGTTGTGGCCAACTATAGTCCCGCTGGTAATATCATAGGACACTTTGCAGCAAATGTGCCGCCACCTAAAAAGTGAACTATCTAATTCCTAAGTACTGATTTATGTATTCCAAGATTCTATTCCAAATTATTCCAGTCATTTGTTTGGCCAAAGAAATCAATTTTCCATTTATTTTAAGTCAATTTATTAGAATTCAGTTTTAAATTTATTAATTAAAAACAAATTATAAATTATAAGAGTTTTTATGACTCCAATAAAATACAATACTTTTTATGAAGCGTTTGATTAATAAATCTGTTTTATAACCGATTTTTATTTCTTAATAATTAAGTAATAAATGGTATAAAACTATGATTTATTCCTTAATATATTTATATATAAATTTGTGGACAGAATTGCCATAAATTTTGACAAATAAATACTCGAATATCAAATAATTGGCACAAAATCTGTTGAACTTAATATTAAAGTCTAAAATACTTTATTTATTAAAAATTAATTTTAATAGTTTTTTAACAAATTTGAAGGTAAGTCAGTCTTTGGGGGCCAATAGTAAACAGTGGACTCACCGGCACATAAGGAATTGCATTTACCTTGAATTACATAATTAGCAGACACTGAATGTAAGTGAGATATTCCATCTCTTGTATGACAGCTTCCATTTGACGCAACCATCAAATTTTGAACAAATATTAGAGAACTGTCGCACTCACCTCCAGATATAGTACCCATTCTTATGACATGTTCTGACCCTTTTTTTGGTAAATGATTACCAAAATTGTAAGTGAAAATAGCAAACCTTTATTGTCGAGGAGTGCATAAAATCCATTGACATTAAGTGCAATATATTTGCCTTTTTTGAGTCCATACATGATTTCGTCCCGTTTTCGTACTTTAAAAGAGTTGCAGTGAAGGGCTTCCTGTCGGCCCTCAACCGAACTCACTATTGCATCGAAATAAGATTCCTCATCACATTCATAGAGAGAGCGACCTAGCACATTTACTGCACTATTTGTCGAATCCTCTTTGAATCAAAAGTTTACTTTAGTCGACAATTTAATTATATTAAACTCACGGAATGTCTGTTTGTATATATCCTTATAACTAATTATAAGAGATATCATCGAAAGACAAATCATTAGTTTATAAAACATTTTAATTAATTAATTTGTGATAAAACTATTAAATTATAATAAACTCATTTAAATCACTGAAAATGTGTCGAAAAAAAGGACAGAAACATATGTCAGTAAAAAAGTTTGGTAAATCCAAAATCAAAGGTAAATCATATTTTTTATTTCATTTTATGAACATAATATGCTCTGGTATCATTTATCAAATAGTACCTATAGCCTCACTCAAAACGAGACAAGGTTCATTTTTTAAAAAAATTCCTCCAGGTCTTTTAAATATAAAAAGTCATTGTGAGAGTCAGTCCGATAATCAGCAAATAAATGACCCGAACTATTGAATAACAAGAATGAAATAATAGATAATAGGGTTAACTCGCGCTTACTTTCAATAAATCGTTAGTCAATTGATTTGAATTGTTTGTCGACAAACAAATCAAACGACTTTCAAAACCATTGATATTAAATATAACTGAAAAAAAGTATTTAAAGTATAAAATGGTCGACAAATCATTTGATATCTTCGGTAATCTTAGAAAGACCTTTACGTGTGTTGTCTTCAATCAATATTTGTCTCAACTGATTGTCATAATATTCTTCTATATTATACTTTTTGGAATCGATAGTGAAAACACTCTTCCATTTAATGGACATCTCTTTCAATTGATAGCTGTGTTTGTGGTGTCGTATGTGGTCGGAGAAGTGATGGCAATTCTGGATCTGCCGCCACTCCTCGGAATGCTTATGACTGGCTTTGTTTTGGGTAATGTTTTCGAACTCAATATAAATAAGACTTTGGCCTCAAATCTGAGACAAACGGCTCTCGTTGTCATTCTGTTGAGGGCTGGCCTTGAATTGGATACCAACAAAATTATCCATTTAAGTGGTGTTTGTCTTCGGCTATCTTTCACTCCGTGTATTGTTGAAACGATTACCGTGGCCATATCCTCCCATTATATTCTATCCCTTCCAATCATTTGGGGGTTTCTCATGGGTTTCGTTTTGGCCGCCGTTTCGCCCGCAGTGGTCGTCACCGGAGCTTTAAGACTTAAAGAAAATGGTTATGGAGTTGACAAGGGAATACCAACAATACTAATGGCAGCGGCCAGTGTTGACGATATTTTGGCCATCACTGGAGTGACGATTTGTATTCGACTGGTATTTCACAGTGATTCCCCCATTTTTTGGTTGATGGGTCAAATACCTTTGGACGCAACCGTTGGAATCCAATGGGGAATACTCATTGGTTTAATTCTTTGGTTCATTCCTTACAGCATTTCTCCTTTTGCTCAGAAGCAAAGAGTGATCGCACTTTTTCTTTCGACCACTTTTATCAAATTCGGAACAGGAAAGCTGGAAATGGAGAGCGCGGGTGCGCTGTCGAGTCTGGTCTGTCCCTTCTTTGCTGCTATTAATTGGAGGAAATATGGAATAAATAAAGGAATTCAAAAAAGTTTCAAAGCGTTTTGGACAGTCTTTCAGCCCATTCTCTTTGGAGTTATCGGTACTGAAGTAAAGATAATGAATTTAAAGTCGAATCGCATTATTTTAGCCCTCATTTGTCTCATTATTGGTCTTATTATGAGATGTTTGACAGCAATGATAGTTGTGTTTGGCGTTAATCTCAATATGAGAGATAAGATTTTCATAGCTCTTGCGTGGCTGCCCAAGGCTACAGTCCAGGCTGCTATGGGTCCGATTGCATTGGACCAAGCTCGACAACAATCGATTCCTAACCCCGAAAATACATCAAATGCCGAATTAGTGCTGACAATAGCTGTGCTCTCAATTTTAATCACCGCTCCTTTGGGTTCGTTAGCCATAGCTCTTTGCGGACCTCGACTTTTGACTAAAACAGAGACTTCAATATCCGGTCCAACCGAACGATCTTCTGATGCGTTGAGTATAGTTACGGATACCTCAACCTTAGAAGACGACGACTAACAAAAACAATATTAAAATTTAGATAAAAATAATTTTTTTCGATATTTGTTTAAATAAATTTTAATAAAATTACATTCAATAAAAATTGCACTTTTAGTCACTTTTAAAAAATAAACAATTCTTTAATATTAAATAAATTAAATTCACTTTTTGCCAACAGATGGCAATTATTTATCCATAAACTGAATAAATTAAATTCAATTTTTTG